>JABUQX010064263.1:52500-66889 GCA_015478945.1 Trachelipus rathkii | reverse complement strand
GAGAAGCTAATTTTTTTGATGATTAACAAGATGCGAAACAGTGAGCAAGGTTAAAGTACGTAATAGAAAGTGATAAAGATATTAGGAAGCAAGCTGTCTTATGAGTAGGAGAGAGAGAAGAAAGAAAAGAGCTAGAGATAATAACAGGACAAGAACATGAATTAGAAAGAGAAGAAGAACAGAAAAGACAAAGATGGTGAAAAACTATATGGATAGTAGAGAGAGAGAAAGAGAGGAGAAAGAGAGAGAAGAAGACGAGGAAAGACGGAAAATGGATAGATTGATAGTAACCACAACCTTCACATGTAATACTAATTTGTTATAAGAAAAAAAACACAGAAATGAGTCAACAGAAAAAAATGAGAAGGAAGAGAGAAGGAAAAGAGATATCAAGACAAAGAGCCAAGAAGAATGTGGAATAAAGCAAGCAAGAAGACGAAAAAAGACGTTCAAAGAAACTAGCGCGAGCTAGAATGCTGAGCAAGAAATACAGATCCTTGGAAGAGAAAAGAATCAAGAGATAGGAAATTAGAAAGAAAGAATATGTGCAAAGATGGAGAAGGATAGGAGAAAGAGAGAGTAATAAGACCAAGAAGAATGATAGTAATGAGTAAGTAAGTGATAAAGAAGAGGTAGAAGAATTAATGAAATAAAAGCATATATAGACTTCTTTAAAAGATAAATACATTTTGGTTTAAAAAGTAGAATATATTAGATAAAGTAGAATCATTAAAGCGAAAGAGATAAGAGCGAGGACTGAATACCATAAAATGAAGGTGTAGTAAAAGTATAGAGATATAACAAGATGATTACTTGAAACCTTGTTGTAAAAGCAAAGAAAATAATCTTTAGAGATAGAAGAGAAAAGAGAAAAATAGAATAGAGGGAGAGGAGAGAGGTGTAGATAGAAGCATGAGCTAAGATTAATAACAAAAGTAGAAGATTCAATATGTAAAACTTTAGGCATTTTACACTATATCATAAATTTGAGTGAGCACATAGAAAATTAAGCAGCACAAGGGGTAGTTCGAAAAATTCAATAGCAATCGAAAATAAAAGTGCTCGATCAGTTATAATATATGGGAAGTGACAGAGGGTGACGAATCCCAGTACATAGGCCAGGGAATAAAGAAGTGCAACGAGCAAGATAAAAAAATAGTGATCCAAGATGTAAATATTACTAGGATGGAGAAGAGAGAAGATATAACAGCCAAAAGAGAAAAGAGTCAAGAAGAGAAAGAGAGACATTACAGAAGAAGCACGAAAGAACAGCGATGCATGATAACTAAAGAAACAGTATATAAAACAGACTCTTAGAAGTCAATAACAGAAGAATAGAAAGTCATCATTTAATCTAAAAGATTAGAGGAAGAAGCATCTTTAACAGCCAAGAATGTATTATAAAAGAAAAAAGAAAGCAGAGAAAGAAAAGAAGGAAGAAAAATAAGAAAAGAAGTTTAAAAGTGTTAAAAAAATTTAAAAATGAGAGAGTTAAAAAAAGATAGAGTGAGGTGAAGTGGAAGGAGAAAATTTGACTAAAGGAGTGTTTATAAGATGAGATAAGCTAGAGGAGCCAGAGAGAGAAAAGAAAGAAGGAGAAATGAACAGAAGGAAGATAAAGGCTCATAGGAGGCACTAAGAGTACCAGACGAAAAAAGGAAGAAAGAGAGAGGAAGAGAGAGGTGGAGGAAGGGAGAAGGAAAAAGGAGTAACCCAAATAGGAATAGGATGAAATGAGTTATTTACAATTTAGTCGAATTAACACATCAGAAGATACCCGCGCAACGCAGGGAGGGAGATATTAACGGAAGAGAAATGGAGGATACCCAAGGAGGATTTAGGAGGGAAGGGTAATAAGTGATTTAAAGGTAGTGGAACTCCAGGATATGGTACACAATCATGAAGAGGACTGAGGGACGTCCATGGTGCTGAAAGGTATTAGGAAGGTTTCTTCAGAGGTGAGAACACAACAATGCGGAAGTAGTGGGTACTACGAATGATTTTTGTTAGCATCGTGGTAACAAGACATATACTAGATAGAGTGAAGAGGGCTGAATAATGGAGGGTGCTGAGGAACAAGGAGTGGTAAAATGTAGGTAAAGGTATTAGGGCCTTGTATAGGAATAGCAGAATGGTGTTGAGAGTATTGGAGGGAGGGGAGAGTTGGATGTTTGGAGTGGAGAGAGGGTTGAAACAATGATGGTGTAACATGTCCGCCGTGTTTTCATTTATTTATGAAGTAGGTGTTTGCAGAGGATTGAATGAGGGAGTGAGTAGAGCTGCGGACATGCTGACGCCATATAATGCGGTGGAATTGATTGGAATAGTGGTGCAGAAAGGGCTAGGATTGGGAAGTGAACATGATTACGTATTGCGGATTGATATACCTTGTGCGAAGATCAGCAAGGCGTTGTAGTATTGGTGAAGGAGTCTTGAGAGAGTGTGTGGACAAAAGGGTTTGCTTAAATAAATCCAGGTAAGAGTAAAGTGTTAGTGTTTGAGGGCAGGAGGAACAAGATGAGGGGATGGAGCATAGAGATTAGAGTAAGAGGGTAGTACTGAAGAAGTAAGGTTTTCGATATTTAGGGATGATTGGTAAGGAAAGGAGATGAAGAAAGAGATAGGATCAAGAGTTAGGAGAAGGAATGAGAGATTGAGTGTTTGAGCGGAATTATGGAAAGGGCGGTGATTTACACATAACTCAAGATAAAGTTGTTGAAAATAATTTGTGTTCCAGCGTGGGACGATGTACGTATAGAGGGTTTTGCGGATTAACGAGTAGCGGGTAGTTGAATTCTAGGTCCAGAAGACATCTGTACGAAGCTCGCTCTTTGAGATGAAACAACGGTATGTTAAGAGAAGGCGGTAGGTCGGTATAGAAGATATGAAGAAATAAAAATAAACAATTCTTCTCCGAAAAGGAGAGATTGCGATAGGCAGATAGAGTCGGAATGATTAAGTAATAAAGAGAGAGCATATTTTGAGCCTTTCTTAATTGCAATGGTTTGGTAAATAGAAAGAAGTAGCGAAGGTGTTAAGAAAGGTTTCTGTGAACATCCCTTGGTAAGAGAATTGGAGGCAGTAGCACATCGTGGTTAGGAGAGTGTATGGAGGCCGGACCGGGATAGGAAGGAGAGGAAAGGTAGTAGTGAAAAAGGCTAAAGAGAGGAAGGGGGAGACCATGAAGAAGGTGGATGGATGGAATAAAAGAAATGCTGGAAGAGAGAGGGCGTAAAATTTAAAGCTAGATTAGTAACTAAAGGATATGAAGAAAATGTGAGGGAGGAAGAGGTTAGGGTGTTGGCGAGTAGAGATAGAATGGAATGGAGGAGGTGGGTGAGGGCGAGATGAAGGAAATATGTATTAGGGAAAGCTGCACGTACCCACTACCGTGGTTTAACTTCTATGGACGTGGGTTCTTCCGCCTATAATAATATGGAAACAAAACTATGATCTAATAAATTAAAAGAAACTATGGAAAATATTAAACTTTTCTCCTTCAAGCAATAACTGACAGACATAAAAAATGAATATAATTCTACATGAGATTCTGATATAATTTTGAAGTTTATTTTGATTTTTCTACGTATTAAATATATTTTAGTAATTTTATAACTATATATTATATATTTTCTATATATTACTTAGCATCTATCATTTAGTGATCTTCATTTGAGTATAGATTAATTATTGTTATACTTATGATATAGTATATATATATATACATTACATATATATATACTATATATATATTAAATTACTATATACTTATATATATCAGTCTAAATTTATATATATATATATATATATATATAATATAATATATATCATTATTATAATTATATATATATATATATATATAATATATATTAATATTTTACATATAAGATTATAATATTAATATATAATATTATAATATATATATATTAATATTATGATATATATATAATATATTAATTATATATGTGTGGTATATATATATTATATATATATATTATAATATTATAATATATATATAATTATATATATATATAATAATCATAACATATATAATTAAATTCAACTATATATATACTAATCATAATATAATAATCCCTGCATACGTATTAACTAGTATATAGTATTATAAATTATATTAATATTAAATTATCATAAAATATATATATATAAATTATGTTATTTAATATATTTATATAGATATTATATATACTTAATTTAATATATTAATATTATATGATATATACTATATTAATATCATATATATAGATATATATACTCATAATATATATATTAATTAATATATTACTAATATATATTAAAATAATATATATGAAAGTATATATAGCATATATATAGTATACCTGTATACTTTATATACGTAATATATATATATAGAATAATGATATATATATATTATATTATATAATTTAATATATATTATAAGTATAATATTATTAATTAATAATATAAATATATATATATAGTATATATATTAATATAATAATTAATATATATATAAAGATTTATTTATATATTGGAATAGATTAATTAACAAATAATAATTAATGACAATAATATATTAATATATTAATATTATTAACGACCAGATTAACTTAAAATTCAATATATATTAATATAATTATATATAGGAATTATATAATTAATCTAAATCAATATTAAGTATTAATAATATATAAGATATTAATATTAATTTTAAAGCCTCAGTGCTAACGTACTATTTATATACTACATATAATATAAATTATTAACTATATGACACTGTTAAGTTGAAATATATTCAAGTTATACTATATATATATTATTATATAAATATATTTATTATATTTAAACATTATATATAATATTAATTATTAATATATATATTATATACTATTCATATAATATATATAGAATATTATTTTAAATAATATGTTATTATATAGATTAGATAATAGATTATATATTATTATATTTAAATAAGAGAGAGATCATATATATATATCAGAGAAATATATATAAGATTATTATTAACACTTTTCATTTTATTTAATATTAATAAAAAACCTATATTTAGAATTATTATAAATAGGTCACTTGAGTTATGAGCCTGATAAAAAAGTTTTTAGGAAACTGCATGTAGAGAAGGAAAATTAATTAGGCTTCTTTGAATCGATCAACCCAGGACTCAACACTTTACAGACCAGATATAATAAGAATACAAACTCATGACGTAATCAAAATAATATCCATTACCTATACTATAACCTATAACCATCAGACATTAAAGTCGGGATGTAAAGTAGTCTCCGCCAATACCACACTAACTAAAGAAGAATTACACTCTATAACAATATTGCTCGCTCTGCATTACGTAACATAAATAGTAGCAGCATTCGTACCGTCACTGCTCAGATAGCAACGTGCTTAACAGCCCACCTGGATACCCAGATATCACAGCAACGCGCCAATCATATCCCATGTGAAACTTGATAGCAGCGCAGCCCACTACTATATATTGAGCACTTCTCCAGTATGATGTATGAACAGCTACTCCAGGTGTTCCCGTACATAGTATTATATATATATATATTATATAATATATTATAATATATATAAATATAGCCTAATTAAAAATATAGCTATATATATTATATAATATAGTAATATATAAATATATATATATAATATATATATATAATATATAATATATAATAATAATTAATTTTGTATAATTTAATTTCTAATTTGTTATATATAATTATATTATACAGAAGCCTAATATATATATATACATACTTCTATAGTAAATATATAATACTATATATTATTTATTATTTATATAGTGTACTATAATATTATATTAGATATATATTATAATAAATAATAATAATAATATATATAATAATTAATTAATAATAAGATATATAAATAAAAGATTTGGATTCCTGTTTGGTAACTAATAATAATATAATAAATAATAAAATAAAACTGCTATAAACAGGAGAACATATTATTACCAAGGTTAAATTTGGATTTTCTTAAAAAAAGCGCCAACGGTTAAAATTTAGGTTAAAATGATTTCACTATTTATTACGAGTTTGTCCAACAAGTTCCTGCCTATATTTCTTTTTAAAATTTATTTTTCTATTTGTTTATATATATAATAGTATATATATATATATAATATATAAATATATATTATATATTAATATATATATATAATATATAATATATAATTAGTATATATATATATATAGATATATATATATATATACTATATAATATTAATATAAATATTATATATATATATATAGGCTATTATAAATATATATAATAACCTATATATATATATATATAATATATTATATAATTATATTATATATATATATATATATATATATATATTATTATATATAAAAATATATATATATTATATATATATAGCTTATCAATTATCTGTGAGTAATGTAGCCGAAATCAATTTTTTTTTCATAATTTACGTTACTATACATTAACACAAGTTACAACATACCCTCATGTAAGACCCTAGCGCCCTCAAGACTTAGTCCCTTTACATCCACGAACGATTTAATTGCACCACTCCCCTTTCCTGTCATTCACAACTTTCCTACTACAATTCTGCATCATCGTTCCCTTTTCATCCAACATATTACCTAAATATTTTAAACTCAGACACTTTGTTCCAGCTGCTCACCACCAGTCTAAACATTAACTTCACACTGAGACTGTCCTCGACTTCACAACCACTCACTCACCTTTTATCTACGTTTATTTTTAAACCCTCCTTTTACACACCCTGCTAAATCTCTCTACCAATCCTCTCAAACTCTCTTCAGGTTCGCCACACAAAACCGAATCATCCGCATATAATAGGTAGGGCATCCTCCACTCACCTCCATTCTTCATCATTCTAAAACACCATTTCCTGCCACCCCATCCTCTAATTCTAAATTCATAACCCCATCCATTATACAAAATTTGAAATAACCAACGGAGACATAAAAACATCTGCCTCACACTGAATACTTAATTATATTAAAACCAATCAATTTTTAGACACCATTTTCTTCAAAATATTCATCATATATCCTCATTACAGGTTACTTTTGATTTCCATTCAGAAGCCTACACTGCAACACCCATTATATCACTAACAGCCTCCATAGGTTTTATCTATTTAATGCCTTATCAAACACCTGTTGCAAACTCATAAAAACCTAAATACAATTTTTACTTTCTTCTCCTCATTTTCTCTTAATCATTTGTATTTCAATGTAAGATTGGATCCAACCACACCCTCTACCACTCCTAACCGCACCTTGTTCTATACCAATCAGTCCTTCAGTTCACTCGAGTCACTATTTCGACCAAATATTAAAACAGATTATATAAATCTTCCCTAAATAAGCTTAGATTCCAATATAATTCCTAAGTTCCCATTATCCCCCTTACCCTTATATTATATAAGGGTACTATTAACTGCTCTCCTCCAATCCCTCGGAAATAAACCCTCCATAAACGTTTTATTACGCAACTTCCAAATCCATCAATTCACCATCTCGCCTTCCGTTCTTTATTTTATTTTCACCAGTAATTTCGATCTATACCTGCAGATTGACCCATCTTCAACTTTCTCACTTACCCATTACCTCCTCTCGCTTTGCTAATAACCCAACATCCCCAAAATCCCTATTCCTTCTTCCACCATCAAACCCGCACACACTAATATATATATATAATAATATATATTATATATTTATATATATGATATATATATAAATAATATATATAAATATAAATATATATAATATATCATAAGATATTTATTATATATTATATATTATTATTATATATATATATATATAATATTTATATATATTATATAATATATATTATATATATATATATATTAGTTAATATAATATTTATAATATATTATATGAAATTTTTAAATCTCTTTATACACTTATAGCTAACTGAGCTTAATACAGCCGTAAATATGTAATAAAGATTAACTTTAGGGACGGTTTTTTGAATCCAATGCGAAATAAAGTTATGTCGGTCTAATCCGTATTATATAAAGTTCAGGCCAGTACTATCTGAAATAATCTGCTGCATGGCTATCAGAGAAAATTTGTTATATGGACACTTTTGCTAACTGAAGGGTCCACTACTGATCACGATATAATATATAAGTATAATAGCTAATCTCAGAAGAATATTTTATATAATATATAATATAATTATATTATATATATATATATAATAATAAATATATATATATAATATATATATATATATATATAATAATATATATTATATATATTATTTATAATATATTATATATATATATATTATATATATGAATATAGTATTTATTATTATATATATTATATATATTATAATAATTTATTATTAGTTTATTAATAAATATAAAATAATTTTATAATATATATTATATATATATATATATAATATATTATATATATATATAATATATAATAATTAATATATTAATTAATATATATATAATATATATATATATACAATAAATATATATATATTATATATAATATATATATAATATAATATATATATATTAAAATATATATATATATTATATAAATAATAAAGTTGGAGAACGTCTATGAGTTGGTATTGCAGGAAGCTGCTTTAAGCACCACTGATAAATCATCATAAGTGCCAGAACTCCGGTGAAAGAATAGCCACTTTATCAGTTGACAACGCTTTCATCTCTTCAATATCTATTAATTAATTATATCTATAAATAGTGAAGGTGGTTTATTCTAAGACCATCAATTTTCTAAAACATCAAATTACAAGTTTCTATCTGCTGGGCGCTACTCTGTTCGGTTCATCCTGTAACGCCTGTTAACCGTAACTTTCATCATCATAACTTCCATCTCTAAGCTTTCTGTGCAGTATAATAGTTTAAGCGCAACCAAACTGCATGTATAGAAGTCACATGAAAGTGCGTTCGTAAGCCTTCTCAAGTGAATAGACCTTAAGTATGTGCAACACCTAGCTCTCACCTTACTACTACGTATTTATCTTGCTACCTCAAACGTCACTTAACAGGTTCGGATAAAGAACGGTGAAATTAGTGCTCTTCGCTATATATAGCATAGTCTAACTTATGGGGTGAAGTTCATGGTTAAGGGCGTCTATTCAAAGATAAGAATTAATTAATGCATCTATCTGACAATGAATGCACTATATGCAAGTTGCGTTCCAGGAAGGACCGGAATTTGCCACTTTATCGTGGACAAGCGATTCCATCTACATTTCATTCTATTAGTGAAGTGGTTATTCAGGAACCACAATTTAATTGAACCCCTTCCAATAAATCATATTCCTCTCTCGGCCACAGGATTTGGGTGCGGCTGACGCATGGGCAAGCACTACAAAAGTGTAAATACAACTAGTTTTATAGACATAATCTAAGTTGAAAGGAAGGCCCCCTCTCAAACAATTAAGTTGCGATCCGCGATTTGCACTCAAAATCCACATATTCCATCATCCGACTTGACCTCAGTCTGTAAGCGAAGCTCTCATCCCATACTACTGCAATCTCCCTTTCACAAAATCCTCGCTCATAATCCAACTACTATTACCTTATCTAACCCTTCATCCATTTCCTCTTCTGCCTCTAAGATAAACATCTCTCATTCTCTTTTCTCAGACATCCTAACTTTACTTATCCACTCCACCTTTTTCTATCCTCAAATTCTCTCTCCACGCCTCTGTATTCGTTGGATTCCCTCCCAGCAAACTCCACCACTTAGTGAAACCCATTCCCACTTAACCAATTCGATCATTATCTCCCTTTACTCAACATCTTACCATATAATACCCTTCACCCACTAACAATAACCTACTATATACACTTCTCCATTCACTGCCTTTCTATAACATACCCACACCCGCACGTCTGCTCCCTTATACAATCTTTTCACTGCTCTCCAAATATTGATCCACCACTTAACTTCATCATCTATCCTAACCATCTAGCATCACTAAATATATTTAATCCCTCCATTTACCTCACCTGACACTAGACTGCACCTTTTACCGTCATCACTCATTCTTATACCTCTTCACCTAATCAGTTCACTTACCCACCGTACTAACAACACAAGCATGTGCAGAACACTAGTGTACTTCAAGCTCAATGTTTCATATTAAGCATTAACACGAAATATTTAATTAGCACAACCACCAGTCCAACCATTAATGTGAGTAAATCAATTATAATTAGCCCATGGAGAACCGTTCATTTAATCACTGCCTCGACGCTCCGCACAAATATCAAGAGAGAAAACAGAAAGAGGAAAAAGAGAAGAGCAGAGTAAGAGTAATTTTTCCTGCCCTTGTCTCAGCTCTTTGTATTCTCCGTCTTTCAAAATAAACTATATCAACAGATATCATAATCATGTTCCTTCCGTTTATATTCAAGAAAAACTTCGATCTTTACAAAGTCCTGCCTTCGAAAAAAGGCATAAGTAGGAATTTCTGATTAATTGATACCCACCTGTTATAATTCGCTCCTTATACGCAAGTTAATTTTAATGTCCACTATTACTTAAGTGTTAAGACAACCTTCTTCCGAATGTGAGGTATGTATTAATATCTCAAGTTAAATTGATTACGACAAATAGGTAAGTAAAATATTAGAAACTATAGAATAAAAATAATGACATTTCTAAAGTTCACACAGGAAAATATTCAATTTTGACTTGTGCAACTAATATGTATTTGCTTCCGACCTAACTCTGGAAACTTTTATATATTCTATTCTAACTCAGATTCAAAAAGATAATTAATGAAAAAATATAATTCAAATAGTTAACCTACCACTCAGATCCTTGGTAGCTTGACGATTTCTTTAAAGATGCACCATGGAGATATAGTAGTAATTGTTCATCCCAATTTAATAAAACTCCTGTTTCTAAATTTTTTTTAATAGTTCTGCCCATTTCAGCTTTATTTCGAGCTTTTTCTACTCTAGCTTGAGCAAGAGCAAGGTCACGTTGTTTAGATTTAACATCGTTTTCATACATAATAGCAGATCTTTTTGAAGAAATAACCTTACGTTCCGTATCAATAATCGTTCTTGCAATAATAGATTGCAATGTTAAGTTATCAGGACCACTATGAGCTGAAGCAGATAGCTTACAATGTCTTAAAGATCTCTCATTCCTCTCTGTGCTAGCTTTGGCCTTATCAACAAGATCTTGAGAATCTTTAATACCACGTTTCGCCATACAATGTAACTTTCCGCAATTAAGTACTCGATAAACGATCCAACTAGCTGCTAATCATTTGTATAATTCTGTCCTAAATAACATCTATTATTTATATATTCTCTAATCATTTTAGAATCTAGTTATAATCCATATCTACTGAAGGAACTCCTGATAATCACAGCACACCAGTCATTAGATAACTATCTTGTGCTTACGGCTTCATAGCAATAATACTTCTACATTAACTCTCTCCTGGTCATTGGTCTTTCTTTTCTATCATCCCACACTCTCTACCATGTACATCTCTTGGTCTCATAATGCTTATTACATCTCAGCTACATTACTTCGATATAAACACGTATCCACACTCATATAATTAGCTTTATAATTTTATTCGGCCACACACTGGTCATCACTAGTATTGTTCACTGAGTATTGAGACATTAAGATCTCTATATTTTGTATATATCACATATTATAACAAATATGTTATAAAACATTGTACTCGCTCACTCACTATCCATCCTGATCATAGATGTCAATCTATAGATACTTTATTACCATATAGATATAGACACATCGTGGATGTGGAGCGAATATCCTTATTATCTCTAATACCAGATTTTGTTACCAGAACCAGGTTAATATTACAGCATATCCCTATATATCATCTCTTTGTGTATACATTATATACAAAAATCTCAACACACCAAGATCTTCTCACGCGACTCTTCTACGGGACAGCCTTCTTCACCGCCTTGTGTGCAACTCTACTCTCTAATGTCCGCACATCCCCCACCAACATCACAGAGTGCAATGCCTCTCGTATATGCCAATCCAGTCTAGTCCCTACCACTAAATTCACCTCATGTCTTAAGTCAAATGTGCCTATATACTAAGCTAGCTCTTCTTCCTCTCATAACCATTCTTACTAATATTATTATTATTTCTTTTTTTATTATATTTCCTTAGTCAGTATATATAATAAGTACCATTGTATCATCAACAAAGTTTAAGCAGTTATAAAAAGTACGGAACACGATTCTATAATTATTATGAGACATTTCATCCATCATACCATAATCTCTATATATTAATACATAAAGAATTTATATATTAATATATATACATGCTTATATTATACTAATAATACATATTAATATCAAATAAGGTGATATTATTTCCTATTCACAAATTCTTACCTCTATCTTTTACCCTAAGATTCTTCGTGTTGTTGGTAAGTCCTGTGTTACGTGTTTTTTCAACTGAATTTCTTGTAGGAATATCGCAGTATATAGTCACGTAAGAAGTATGAGAGACTATGTACATTCATGTCGATAGCCGAAGATCTGTGACCGCCCTCGTTTTATGCGATCCTATTCGTGAGAACCTCTCGTCGCCTAGTCATGAAAATAACCCTACCCCTAGATCTTTACACTGATCACTACTGAATGAGCTTTCAAATCTACTAAATGACTTCTATGATCATTCGTCTATTGTTGTTAGCGCTTTCTATCCCCTGGCACACAGCGATTGTTCTGGCTCAACAATCCTATAACCCCCTCACCCCCCAGGTTCGGAACTGGTCAAAAGGTGGAGGTTGTTCTAGTAGAGCTATTTCCAATATCCTACGCGAGCTTAGGTTCGTTACCTGCTGCTTAGGACTGTAATTAAATGAGAGCACCTTGTCCTCCTTATGACTTTAGGGCTACTGCCCTGTGCTGCTAAAGATCTAATCCTGAATTAGAATAGTTTTTCAATCTCCACTCAACAGTATACTGAAAACGATCTCAAGATATGATTAATTGAATCAATTGTTGTTCAACAAGATTTTACTCAAAAACGTTTCTATTGATTGCTCATTATTACAGCGAATTTGTTAACCAATTCTATATAACAAATTTATAAAATATTCTTGCTTGAACCGTTAAGGCTTGCCTTTCAATGTATAAATTTTTTTTTTTTTTTTAAACCATCTTTAAAGATTTTTTTTAAATTCTTTAATAATTATATAGGCATACACCTTTATGTGTCTTAAAAGGCGAAGACTTCTCAAGAATTCTGTACTGTGACTAAAGCAATGTCGTATGAAATGTTTTGCTAATAATGGCTTATTAAATTTCTTTATCTATAATTAAAGAATGATGCCTAACGATTTGAAATCCTTCTAAAATGTAATAATGTTTAGTTAACCAAATTTTGGGTTCAAATTATTAAAAAAAATTTGTAGAATCTATCTTTTCACTCAAAACTATTAAATAAAGTTTGTAATTACTACTTCCCAACTCAATAATAAGATATGTAGTGACTGCATCCCCATTCAATATCATCTAATAAGACCTGTATAGTAACTACCTCAAAATTCGATGCAAAAAATCGGCAGTATCTACTTCACAATTCAATCCAATCCAATCAAAAATATTTATTATTTACTTCCTCATTCAATAGTATCCAATAATAATTTGTAGAATATTCCTCACACCTGATAATTTAGGCGTTTTCATTGCGGAATACAAGCAAATAAAGGCACAACTTTTGCGTTAAAACTAAAACCACTTAAAAATTAAACTTAAAAGTTAGCATTGAGAAATAATATTAATACCAAATTTAACCAAACAGTTATTAAAGTGATATTTCGGGTAATAATATTTTAAATTTTGAAGCACTGGTTTGTAGGAAGATATTGTGTGTGGTGATAAACTTACTGGCTTCTTCATGATATTCAAATGGTGTGAGGATTTGAATTTCAGGTTGAGTAGGCTTCTTCTTGGTGGGTTCTCTCTCTCTGTTTTTGTATTTTCTTTTAGTTGCACCTATTTAATAATAATAATATATATATATATATATATATATATATATATATATATATATATATATATAATTATATATATATATATATATATATATATTATATATATATATATATAATATATATTATATATATATATATATATTATATATATAATATATATATATATATATATATATATATTATATATATATAATATTATATATATTATATATATATATATATATTATATATTTATATATATATATATATATATATATATATATATATTATAAAACCACTGAACCTCTAT
>JABUQX010064263.1:27500-45000 GCA_015478945.1 Trachelipus rathkii | reverse complement strand
AGAGGACAACTGGAGGAGCAAAATGGGCAGGTCGGGGGAACCCCCCGCGACATGCATGAGATTGGTATGACCAAGACGCAAACGAGCCAGGACCACCTCCAGGAGGCGACTCCTCCTACTAGAGGAAGATCACCGGCCAAGGGCGGGTTTGACATTCCGAGGTTTGGCGCCACAAGCATCCTCCGCCCAACAGGACTGCCAGCCAGAGAGGAAGCCCCGACGCAAAGATGGAGAAATCTGTAGCAGGGAAATGGCCCAGGCGCACAGCAGGAGGAAGGTATTGGGCACACGACACCCCGTGTAAAGCTGCCTGTTTGGCTTCCCCATCGACCCATTCGTTACCAGGAACACCCACATGGGAGGGAACCCAACATAACTCAATGTAGCGGTTCTGCGAAGGAAGTACAAGCAGTGGGACTGTTGAATAGCACAGACCAGAGGGTCACGGGTTGACCGGTCAAGCAACGACTGGAGAGCGCTCCGAGAATCAGAAAAGATGGTATAAGTACCCCCACGGGCGAAGGAACTGATCCTGTTCACCGCCATGGACATTGCTATCAGTTCAGCCGAAAAAAACAGACAAATAGGGTGGAAGGATGTGGGATACAGTGATGTCCGGAAACACAGCTGAAGCTCCCACCCCCTCCTCCGTCTTTGAACCATCGGTGTAAACTACTATAGAGTCGCTATGGACCTCCGCGTGAGACAAAGGAATCTCTCAACAGCACCGGGTGTGCCTCCGACTTACTCAAAGACTGGATCCCACTGCAGAGAGCAGTAGGCGGAGAGACCCACTGTGAACGGGTAGAGGTAAAATCATATTGCATGACCGCTCGCTGAGGAAGGTCGAGGAAAGCGAAGATGGAAGTGACAATCCCAGCAAATGGCCAATAAGAAGGGTTGTCGGAGACGCGCTCTATTATAGGTGTCAAGGCGGACGAGGTAGGAACCTGAATACGGATGAACAGCGAGCACATGAGCTGCACCCTCCGCAGGGATAGGGGCACATCACCCGGCTTTTTACCTCAGGTTCTCGGAGGCACGAAATGCTCCCGTGGCAATTCTCAGACCTTCAGTCTGAATGGGGTAGTGAAGCAGGATCGCTGCCCCACCTCTGTCGCTGGCTCCACGATTCAGGGAAATAAGGGGTTCCCTGTACCTTGAAGGTTGCAAAAGGTCACTGTCACGAAGTTGCAACTCTTGTAAACAAACAGCCAAGGGCTGATGATCGACAAGTAATCTCTTGAGCTCTTCGTAATTAGCAAAGTATCCGCGGCAGTTCCATTGGATGAAACGTGCCATAAATGGGAAACAAACAATGGTCAGGACGATCCGTGACAATAGTCACGATTAGGGTTGGGATTAAAAAAAACCGTGTTCGTTTTTTAAAAAAAAAGACGTTTTTTTTAAGGAAATATTTTTTAAATTACTTTTTTTCATGTATATCAAGTCTTTTAGGGTATTTAACATTAAAATACAGTAAATACAATATGGTAAAAGAGGTATGCAATATATAAAGTAGAGTTTGGTACTTAATAAAGTTTTAATTAGTGCTCTAGGACAGTGGTTCCCAATCTTTTTTCAGTGGCACTTTTTAAAAATAAAAATAGATTCCATGCACCTTTCCTTTGCAATATATATATATATATATATATATATATATATATAATAACAATATATATATATATATATATATATATATATATATATATATATATATCTTATATATATATATATAACTTATATATATATATACTCTTCTGTTATTTCTCTTTCTTTATATATAACTAACTATATATATATATACTAAAAAAGAAAAGTAAAAATTTAAGGTTTTCTTCATGCTTGTCGCGCACCCCTTGGTATTTCGTGATGCACCCCAAATTTAATATTAACAATAGAAATCTAAAATATAAATAAATTACTTTTAAATTTCTATTCTTAATATTAAATTTAATTTTAGTCTTACAACAACAACCAGCACCTAATGAGGTTTCAGAAAAGAAACGAAAATTTATGCTTAAGTAAATTATTAAATAGTGACTTTCCTTCTAAATTATTAACAAGATTCTATATATAAACGCTTCTATTGTATACCTAATCCTTTAGCGATCATTGCTGAATACGTACAATACATTCAATATGCCTGATATCAACAGGAGATCTTAACTACGAACTTGAGAAAAAATTTCTCAAATACAGAGATCAAATGATTTCATCTAATATTAGAAAGATTCAATTAAGCTTCATCAAAAACTGCCTAAAAAATTTAGTTATACCTAAGACTCTGTTACCTAACAATCTTTCAACAAATGATAATAACCCTTTCCCTGATATATGTATGTAGGGGTGACTGTTGACACTACTCTCTGATTCTTTAGATTTAAGCAAAGTGTTTGTTCGCCCAAAATTTTCCAATGAAAGATTATTTATTTTTCAATAAATAACAGTACATTGGCAAATTGAGGGTGAATCCAATCTTTTCTTTAACATAGCTATGTACCAAATTTAGTTTTTACTTATGGATGATCTTAAATCTCTCTTTCTATCTTTCCAGTTCAGTTTATATTTATAAACTCATATTCATAAACTATATGGTGTATGGTAATACCCATAAAATTATTATTATAATTTCATATTTAAATTTAATGGATATATCATTGAAGGTTAGTGAATACTGTTTCCTAAATTTATGATAGTTATAACTTGAATTACCTAGCTGAATATAATGAACATAATATAGATTCATATCCCAATACTTACACTATAATTACAGCCTACTTGCGGAAACCATTCTTCTTTTGAAGTCATCAAGCCCAATAAGACCCCTCTTTGACATATTTATGTTAGGGTAAGAATCTTTCTATCTTTTTAACATTTCCCCTCACAAAATATGACTTGATAAAATAAACTATTAAAATAAATTAAATACTATAATAACTTCCCATTCAATTCATAAATCTAATTCCTGTAAATCTTTACAGGGTTTTATTGCTTGGTTTTATTTTAGGTCTTAATTATAGACCTCTCAAGATTCATCTTATTTCTAGCGACATCGCAAGAATCATCTTCTTTCTTGGTTGTCAAATATAGTCCCAAGAACCTTATTTCAAGACCCATCTTAATTCTAGGCTTAAATTGCCATCTCAAGGAAACTTAACTTTGTGGACGTTACCAAGTGTCATTTTCCCAACCTTAATAGTGAGGCAATAATAATTGCCATTGTGCTTTAATGGTTCCCATTCACTCTTATAAACTTCCTCATTGTGCTTTAATGGTTCCCATCCACTCTCATAAACTCCCTTAAGCGTTACAACGCATGATCACTCCATTGTGTTATGAAAGTGACCTCCCCTCAAGAAGAATTAAATAAAATATAAGTTAAGCAAGCTTAACCATTTTGAAAGATAACTATTGTTTAATAGTAACTATAATTATAATCATAATAATAAAACTATTTTTATAGTGACTATAATATAATTATATAATCATGATTATAAATATAAAGAAATCCATTTCCCATGTTACATTGTAATTAGTGATTGTTTATTAACTTTTTATAACAATCACTCTTAAGAATATAATAATAAATCCTATCAGAGTGGTTATTCATCTGTGATGACCATCTCTCTCTAACATTTCCTTTTCAAATTAGGAGATTTTACAAAGTCTCCTCATGAAATACCGAGATAATTCCTTCCTACACACAACTTTTGTTATAAGTTTATAAAATATCTATGGTTTCGGGTATTTTTACTTAGTATATAGTTTTTTAGTATGTACCATAGAACTTAATATAGTCCTCATTTTTCACTGGGTAATAAACCTATGTATTTTACTTTCTTTTCTTCTCCTTTGTCCTAAAAGTACCTACATAAACATTCTAATATCCGCATCCATTGCTTGACAGCACAACCAGGTCCTCCAAATGGACTTACGCGGTTGAGCTTGCCTATTGTTTCAGCCCTAACAGGACATAGGCACGTCTTCTCGACTTACCAGTTCAGTGGTGTGTCTTCATAATTACTGATGACAGGTACTTACCTTATTATTCAATCATAATTTCATACTCTTTCTTATCCTCTTTTCTCATTCTTCGCTGGGAGTAATTATTCATTGAACACATTACTTACTCTCCACCACATAAATACGAGAAAATTAAGTGGCGCCCGAACAGGGACCTGATGTTCTTGTCGGTTCGCTAAGCCACTGGATTGTGATATTGATCACTTCGCCACTCGTCGCATCACAACACAGAACAAAGTATTTTTAAAATATTTCATAAATTTGCTTCATATTCCCGAAGAAATTTCAGAACAAGTCCTTATTCAGGATCATACAATCATAAAACATCTTACTATTCTTAAACTATTAGTTTAGTCCTTACTAGAGTAGAATAGTAAAATAGTTATAGATATATTTATTTAACTATTAAAACTATAAACATTGTAAAAAAAAAAAAATGGATATATCACCAGATAATTCCATTAATCAATTTAAATCTCAAGATCATAAGCCAATGAATTCACCTTTAAAACTGGACAACTTGCTCATAGATTTTGACGAGCAATCTCCTATTAGTCCTGTTTTACCTCCCATATCATATTTAAACACCCCCCAATTAACATTATATGATTCTCCTGAATCCCCAAACTTGTACTCTGGGCCCATAATTAAACAAAAGATTGACATGCTAGAAAAAGCTGTTGGGCACTTGACACAGTTACTCAATACATCACAAACATCTACCCAGATATCTAACGTAACTGACCCGGGGAAATACAAGTTGGGAACAAAGAAAACCTTTATTTCATATTTAGAAGATTTTGAAACTTACTGCCGGTTCCAATTCCCTAATTTGCATCACCAATGGTTACACTGTCTTGGCAGTCAATTACAGGGTAAATTTCTCCAATTCTACCGTCAAGTCACTAAAAACGATACAGATTACTTTTCTGTACGAGAGACTCTCATCCAATGGTATGAGGACGAGGAGAGACACATGAACGCCTACTATGTAAAAACATATAACACTGCCCGTAGGCATAAAAATGAGAGTATTCGTGAGTTTGCCACCAGGTTAGAACGCTTGGCTAGTCGTGCTTACCATGGCTTAGACATGAGCGGGCACGAATCTCTCCACACTGCTTTCTTGAATAATCTGCCCTTAACTGTAGAGCAAGGTGTCAGAGAATATATACACACGAAGGAACAGAATAATAATTTCCGTACTCCTTGGGATGACATAGTGGGATATGCTGACATGTTATATTCAGATTACACAGAATATCTTACTTCCCCTATTCTTTCCACACATAACTCTTCTACCCCCCAGAACATAAAAGAACATTCATATAAGAATCACACACAGACTTATTATCCTTCTAAGACCCAAGTTCATACTTCTTCCCCTAAAAATCATAGTGGTAATCGTTATCATCAACCTTCTCTTCTTAAAAATCAACGAACCTTTCATCATAAAAGATCACACAACCTAAATCCAGTTGAGCGCAAAGCATTGCTGTGTGAATTTTGTAAAAAGGTCGGTCACCAAATACACAATTGCTACAAATATTTGGGGATTTGTAGTTATTGTAGAAAACCAGGTCATGTAAAATCTGAGTGCCGATCTCGTAAATCTTCTAAATTACCTCCAACATCTTCTCCCCCGAATGTTCGTAAGGCTATCTGTCCTTTTTGTAGTGGTCCCCATCCTGGGATGAAATGTCCTCAACGTGTTAAACCACACTTAATGTTTGACCTTCAAAATCATACTACACGAAGATTTTCTAATTCTCATACACTTAGTTCTTCCAATGAACACTCTTCTATTGATTCTACTGAAGTAAAAACTGAATGTTACAGAAAATCTCCTCCAGGAATTGAACAAAGTCCAAGTCAACGGAACGAGTGTCCGTTGTCTCCTCGTCAGTCTCAAGATTCTAATCCTAAGTTACCTAACCCTTGTTTAACTAATTCTAATGTACCTAACCCTAAATTACCTAACCTTGATTTACATACACCCTATTTTCTTCCTTTAAAACCATTAAGCTCCCCTGTTGTAAGCCCATCTGTGGAAAAAATTAAAAACACAGATTCCTTATCACATTCTCCATTCATGAACATGGAAACGTTCACTCACATTCCTCAAGCCAAAGAAACGTCTTCCTTAAATTCTTATTCTTACAACTAATTATACTAAAGCACAAAATTGAACACCATGAAAAGTAAATCAGGTGTTACACCATGTCAATGAAAAGTTATATAACTAGTATACCTAAAAACAAAGGTATATATATGCTCCACTGACTAAAACTATATGGTATATATGTTCTATATAATATAGACATATAAAATTTATTATGTTAATAAAATTTTGATATTCATTAATCCTAATATTTTTCTTTTCATCAGACAAGTTTATTGCAATTTTTGTGATTTGACACCGCCAAAAATTGTAATGAAATGTACTGATGGAAATCACAATAAGAAAAATTCTAATCCTTTTGTTTTTGAGTTTCAGCGGAAGAAGAAGAGGAACTCGCATTATTCCAACTGTACACTATCTGTCCTGTCCTATTTGGAAAAAGCAGCTAATATTTATTAGTGGTTCTTGGGCAGGATATTAAGTACCATATTAGAAACATATAGTAGTTCGTAGAAGTTAAAATAACATAGAAATGTAGTAAAGTTAACTAATTTCTCTGTATATACACTTAACACTTTGCTGTACTACCCTTTTCTCTGCCTAATAACACTGGGTTTAAGCTCCGTTATATTCATCACCGTCGAAAATAAAGGTGGGGGTTTAGGCTTAGTGGGGGAGAATGTAGGGGTGACTGTAGACACTAGTCTCTAATTCTTTAGATTTAAGCAAAGTGTTTGTTCGCCAAAAATTTCCCAATGGAAAATTATTTAATACATTAAATAACAGAGTACATTGGCAAATTGATGGTGAACCTAATCTTTTTATTACATTAAATTTGTGCCAACTTTGGTTTATGGATGATCTTAAACTTTACTTTCTATCTTTCCAGTTCAGTTTATATTTATAAACCTTAAAAAACGGTATAATAATACCTATATCATAATTATTGTAAAATACTTTTTACACTTTTTCAATTTCCATACCTTTGGATTATAATCAACAAGGTCAGTAAATTAATTTCTTTAGTTAAAAAGCTAGTTAATTACACCTGAGCTTATATAGATGGAGATATCATGAGCATAACATAGATCATATCCCAATCTCCCTTATATTTACAGCTTACTTGCGGAAACCATTCCCCTGTTGAGATTCATCAAGCCAAATAAGACCCCTCTTTGACATATTTATGTTAGGGTAAGAATCTTTCTATCTTTTTTAACATTTCCCCTCACAAAATATGACTTGATAAAATAAACTAATAAAATAAATTAAATAATATAATAACTTCCCATTCAATTCATAAATCTAATTCCTGTAAATCTTTACAGGGTTTTTATTGCTTGGTTTTATTTTAGGTCTTAATTATAGACCTCTCAAGATTCATCTTATTTCTAGCGACATCGCAAGAATCATCTTCTTTCTTGGTTGTCAAATATAGTCCCAAGAACCTTATTTCAAGACCCATCGTAATTCTAAGCTTAAATTGCCATCTCAAGGAAACTTAACTTTGTGGACGTTACCAAGTGTCATTTTCCCAACCTTAATAGTGAGGCAATAATAATTGCCATTGTGCTTTAATGGTTCCCATTCACTCTTATAAACTTCCTCATTGTGCTTTAATGGTTCCATCCACTCTCATAAACTCCCTTAAGCGTTACAACGCATGATCACTCCATTGTGTTATGAAAGTGACCTCCCCTCAAGAAGAATTAAATAAAATATAAGTTAAGCAAGCTTAACCATTTTGAAAGATAACTATTGTTTAATAGTAACTATAATCTCATTATTATAATCATAATAATAAAACTATTTTTATAGTGACTATAATATAATTATATAATCATGATTATAAATATAAAGAAATCCATTTCCCATGTTACATTGTAATTAGTGATTGTTTATTAACTTTTTATAACAATCACTCTTAAGAATATAATAATAAATCCTATCAGAGTGGTTATTCATCTGTGATGACCATCTCTCTCTAACATTTCCTTTTCAAATTAGGAGATTTTACAAAGTCTCCTCATGAAATACCGAGATAATTCCAGTATTTCCTACACACAACTTTTGTTATAAGTTTATAAAATATCTATGGTTTCGGGTATTTTTACTTAGTATATAGTTTTTAGTCTGTACCATAGAACTTAATATAGTCCTCATTTTCACTGGGTAATAAACCTATGTATTTTACTTTTCTTTTCTTCTCCTTTGTCCTAAAGTACCTACTCTAAACATCCTAATATCACATCCACTATTAGCGACCAGCATAACCAAGGTCCCTCCAATTGGACCCAGCGGTTGGGCAATTGTTTCAGCCTAAACGGGACATAGGCACGTCTTCTCGACTTACCAGTTCGCAGTGGTGTGTCTTCATAATTATCACAACAGGTACTTACCTTGTTATTAAATCATAATTTCATACTCTTTCTTATCCTCTTTTCTCATTCTTCGCTGGGAGTAAGTAAGCCAAATATTATTCATTGAACACATTACTTACTCTCCACCACATATATATATATATATATATATATATAGAAAATTTCAACATATATTTGAATTTACATACATATATATATATATATATATATATATATATATATATATATATATATATATATATATATATATATATATATATATATATATATATATATATATATTTAAAACAGATTACATAAAGTTAAAGAGATTAAAATAATGTACTTCAAAAAATTTGCTTTGTTCCTCTCATTTATTTTTTGAGTCAGAATTTATTCCATCTTGAGATTGTTTACATCCCTTTTTACAATCAACACGCTGCCTAGATCACCGATATCACCCATGCATTTCAGAATGTGATAACGTAAAATCCCATATCTCCCATTTCGTTTTCAAAGTTGCAAACGAGTAATTTTGAATTTTCTTTAATTCAATATTTTTAGCATCTTTAATAAAAAAAAAAAAAAAAACTCAATGAACTCTTTTTTAATTTCTCCTTTGATTAACGTTATTCATTACACCAAATTCTTATAAAAACAAACAAAATAATTTTTTTAACTCATATCACCTCATTTTTTCCCTTCTATTCCCAGGATTTTCATTGAAACCTTATCCCTTTTTATAATATCTCACGCGTATGAATACTTTTGATTGATATCTATTCATTACTTTTACCATTTTCTGCCCAAAAACAAAATTAAACGAAAATTAATTCTTTTAAAAATAATCTTTTCAACACCAAACTTTTTTCCTCATACCTCTAATAGTTTTTTCTTTACTTTTTTGTGTTCATCCATTTGCAAGAACTACTTGTCAGCTCCTCTCCCTATTGTAACTGCTGCTCTATGGAAAGCCTGTTACTTCTTTTTCGTCACTACCGTGATATATACTAGTGTTTGACTGTGCTCCATTCGAACTTTGCTGGTACATTATGAATTTTTTTCTTTTTGTTTTTTTTTAGTAAAATATAAACTTTATTTTTGGGAATTGATTTGTCATGTTAATTTTTTATTATTATTAGTTTATTATTAGGCTCTGTTAATTTATGAATAATAATAATAATATAGATAAAAAAAAATTTACTATATTTTTCTTCATTTTTTTTATTTTAAGTACGCATCATTAAGATGTTTACTTATGAACCGCAACAACCCGATCGTGGCCCCTATCGCATATATTTTTTTTTTTAAATTTCATCTTAGAAATAACTCCGTGCCTTTGTCATGTACGGCGTTTTAACTACTGACTTCAAATTATCCAAGGCCTAATTTCATGCGCTGACAATTTTTTTTTGGGGGGTTTGGTCCTTACATTTACTTTACAATTGATTAAAATAATACTTTATAATAATAATAATAATAATAATAATAATAATAATAATAATAATAATAATAATAATAATAATAATAATAATAATAATAATAATAATAATAATAACAGAAGTTAATATACACCGAGACGAGTGTCCTCATATTTTAGTACCCGTGGTCATTGTTCGGAGGATTACAGAAGTTATGTTGTGTATCAATTTAATTGTAAAGAAGTAGGATGTAATTCCTCTTATGTGGGATACACAACTAACTCTTTAAGAACCCGAATTATGCAACACAGGTATAAACCAAGTAAAATATGGAAGCATTACACGACGGATCACAAATCCCCTCCTACAGCTGAAATTGCTAATTGTTTTAAAATTTTATTTCAAGTTGGTAATTTTAACTATCTGCGCATAGCACTCTTTTTATTAAAAACTTAAGCCGTGGACATCAATGTGAAATTTAATGAAATGAATGAATGCTTGAATGTTTTTTGAATATTTGAGTGTTTTGCAGGTACACCTAGTATCCATGATAATAGTTGTATTTGCAAAGCAATGTAAGCTTTTTTGATTTTTTGATTTTTCATCAAAATTATTTTTTAAACTTCACAATTAATGTAAAATAATTTTATTTTTTTTTATATTTAGAAATTTATTTTTGTAAGCTGCATTATAAATAATAGTTAGTTAACCGTGATCATGCCTGAAGTATGCAGGCGAAATATTGGTATAATATTAAAAGTTTTAACTTCTTTTTATTCTTGAATAGTCCTGAATAAAATTTCTTCTGAAAATAAAGAACTATTTAGAAGAATTGAAAGAACTTGTAAAAAGTACGTTAAAATTGACGCTGATATAAATTTTCTTAAAACAATTATAATAATAAGTATAATATTAATAATTATAATTCTTATACTAATTTTAGACGCAGCATTTATATAAGAAGGTCAGAAAAGTTAGGTGTTCACAACTACCATGATTCTAGAGATACCATACTCCTATCTGGATTTAATGGTGTTCAATATTTACCCTTCAGCGAGTTATAATACTGGCATAGAGTTATTTGGTTATCTTATGATTTAAGTAAATGCAAACTAAATTTAAAAAAGAAAAATAATAAAAAAAAATTTATAATAATAATAATGAGAAATAAAATTCATAAAAATAAATATTTATAATACAAAAACGATGATGAGGCTAATGATGGCAATGAAAAATAAAATAATAACATTTGACAAGGATTTGTAAAGACAAACTTTTTGATTATTGTTCCCTTTATTCCCCAGTGACCTAGTAAGAGAATTAAATATAGTGTTTTCTTGTAAACATTATTAACACACAAGTCCAAAATATGCATCACTAAGATACCTACATCTGGGCTGCCTACGCATGTTGCCAGGGACCCCCTATGCCCGATTTTTTCCTTTCCTAAAATAATCTTACAGTAATCTCTTGCCTCCATCCTAGACCACATTATTCCTTCATTTAAAATTTTTAACTAAATCAACAAAATATCCAAGGCTTAATTTCAGGCATTGCCTAATTCTTTTAGAGTTCTTTTTCATTTAAATTTTTTCTTTATATTTAAATTTTGAAGCAGTTTTAAATTTGATTTGTATGTTTAGCATTTAAGCTCCACCCCAATTAATAACCCCAGAAAATGATAAATAGAAAAATTAAGAAGTATAATAGCTATGAAGATAATAATATCTATAAAAATAGTAACAATAACCATAATACAATAACGATAATTATGAAAAATAAGAATGAGGGGTAAGTCGTTCTTAAAGTGTTTGTTTCATATTATTAGTAGTAGAGAATAAAATTTCATCCTGCATTCTCTGGTATTTTAGCAAAATTGTTTTATATTTCTTTTTTTGTGAAAATACGTACTTTTGAGTTCCTATAAGTTGTTTCAAATTTCAGTGGCAAATTTTCAATAGCAAATTTCAGTGGCAAAATTTTATATATATGTATTACATAAATTTTTAAGAAAAAAGAAATTGTTATAAGATTAAACTTTATTCCTGTCAATTTTATTTCTAGTGGATTTTTAAAACATTTAAATGCATGTAGAGCGTATGACGATGTTTTCTTTTATTTATATATATATATATATATATATATATATATATATATATATATATATATATATATATATATATATATATATATATATATATATATATATATATATATATATATATATATATATATATATATATATATATATATATATATATATATATATATATATATATATATATATATATATATAATTATATATATATATATATATATATATATATATATATATATATATATATATATATATATCTATATTTTTTTTTATATATATATATATATATATATATATATATATATATATATAGATATAAGGGAGATATTGATCATGCATCCATGATGTCAATTGGCAATTCGCTATCTTATTCTGGTGTTGTTTATTCTCGGAAATGTTTTTATAATACAGTCTGGAATTGTTTACCATTTCTAATCCAGGCTGTGATACGTGGTGTTATTTATGATATGTCTTCAATTATTGAAAACCCTTATAACATTTATAGATATTATACCAGTTTTTCTTCTTTTTAGTACATCTTGTTATGATTATATGTATGAATGATATAATATAAACTTAATGATAAACATAGCACCAGGAGCACAGATGATAGTAAAAATATAATTGTGCTGAATATTTATACACAGAAGAAGTTGATAAGCCTTTCTAGTTGTCTCAGAGGTCAGTGCTGCAAATTTATTTGATTTTATTAATTAATAACTGTAAGATTTGTAGTAATGTACAGATAGTAAACTTGACTCTTATTACAGTTTACTATCTTGTTGCTTGCTGGAAGGCCGTTGACATCATTATTCCCCATTTAAGAAAAACCCCTCTTGGATATATCAGGGTATGTTTCTTAGTAGAATAGATATATGTGACTTCTTTTAACTGTCAAATATGCAAATATAAATTATGGTATAAATACCAATAATTGTTTATATTTGACAGGGTTCCTATCTTGGGATTCATCCTGAATCCTTCAAGACATTCCAATTTTGGGCTGATATTCTTGAATCTTTCTTCCAATCTTGGGATTCCTTCTTTTCTTTTTGTGCTGATAATCTTGAGTGGGATTCCTTAGTGAATCTTTCCTCGGTGCTATTTTAAAGTTGGAATTCATCCTGAATCTTTCTTCTTGGAGTTGTTTCGGAGTTGTGGTTCATCTGGATCCCTCTCCCTGCCAATTCTAACGTTGGGATTTGGCCTGATTCCTTCCTCTTTAATAGTACTTCAGCATAGTTGTATTCTCCTGAATCATACTCACCACTTGGAACCATTCCCCCAGTCAATTCAGTTAAGTCATCATTTATTCACAATTGTTGAGTCTGGATTTCTGATTCCCTTGATTTTTATGCATGAGCAATATTTGGAAGCGTTCGGTTTCCACTCTCGATTCTGATCCTAGAGCTGTCTGTGCTCGTGTACATATTTTACACCTTGGAACCTTTAACTTGCCCTCCAAGGTGTATTAACTAATTCTATTTAATCATAATCTTTTATTTATATATTGTTGGGGTAGGACTGTGGTAAACATTAACTTTTGTCAGACCTCCCACCATATATTCTGAGCGATTTTAGTAAATATAACACTTTTTATGGAGTGTCACTATCCTTCATATTGATGTTTTTGGTATTGTTACTCTTAATCTTCGAGACCTCTATCGGGTTAATCTTCGAGACCTCTATCGGGTTAATCTTCGAGAAAGCTCCGGGAAACGAGCTAAATAGTTCTACATCTTTCTTTGGGTAAAAATCTTAGATTGTATCAACATTTTCTATCAAAGTTCACAATCCTCCTCGAAAGTCATTCAAGTCAGCAGGCCGACGGAGTCCTGAAGACTAACTTCCTCCGTTACGGAGAAAATCTAATCTGCTCCGTATTACCCCTGATGGTGTCAGGTGGTTGCTGTGCTGACTAGACCTTCAAACCACTATCTTTGAACATCACAAACCTAACATTGACGTAATCTCCTATACTTTGACTTCCGAAATCAAAAATTCTTCGAACTTCATATCTCCTAGAAAGAGCGGAGAGAGGTACCTCACCGTCGGGTACACTTGTTGATCCCAGCGTACTTCCTCTCCGCCACATAAATAAATTAAGCAATATATCTTGTAAATATTCATAGCTTAGTAGAGAGTCCTGAGTATCCTTCCCTACGCGCTGTTTCTATGCTCTTTGCCTCTTCACTCCCGTCTTTCTTCGAACGACGTGGAAAATTGAGGTGGGGGTTTAGATTTAGTGGGGGAGGATATAAGGGAGATATTGATCATGCATCCATGGTGTCAATTGGCAATTCGCTATCTTATTCTGGTGTTGTTTATTCTCGGAAATGTTTTTTATAATACAGTCTGGAATTGTTTACCATTTCTAATCCAGGCTGTGATACGTGGTGTTATTTATGATATGTCTTCAATTATTGAAAACCCTTATAACATTTATAGATATTATACCAGTTTTTCTTCTTTTTAGTACATCTTGTTATGATTATATGTATGAATGATATAATATAAACTTAATGATAAACATAGCACCAGGAGCACAGATGATAGTAAAAATATAATTGTGCTGAATATTTATACACAGAAGAAGTTGATAAGCCTTTCTAGTTGTCTCAGAGGTCAGTGCTACAAATTTATTTGATTTATTAATTAATAACTGTAAGATTTGTAGTAATGTACAGATAGTAAACTTGACTCTTATTACAGTTTACTATCTTGTTGCTTGCTGGAAGGCCGTTGACATCATTATTCCCCATTTAAGAAAAACCCCTCTTGGATATATCAGGGTATGTTTCTTAGTAGAATAGATATATGTGACTTCTTTTAACTGTCAAATATGCAAATATAAATTATGGTATAAATACCAATAATTGTTTATATTTGACAGGGTTCCTATCTTGGGATTCATCCTGAATCCTTCAAGTTTCTAATTGTGGGCTGATCTTCTAATTGTGGGATCCATTCATAGTTTGGGATTCTTCATTTTCTTTTGGCTGATTCACTTGAGTGGGATTCCTTAGTGAATCTTTACTCGGTGCTATTTTAAAGTTGGAATTCATCCTGAATCTTTCTTCTTGGAGTTGTTTCGGAGTTGTGGTTCATCTGGATCCCTCTCCCTGCCAATTCTAACGTTGGGATTTGGCCTGATTCCTTCCTCTTTAATAGTACTTCAGCATAGTTGTATTCTCCTGAATCATACTCACCACTTGGAACCATTCCCCCAGTCAATTCAGTTAAGTCATCATTTATTCACAATTGTTGAGTCTGGATTTCTGATTCCCTTGATTTTATGCATGAGCAATATTTGGAAGCGTTCGGTTTCCACACAAGAAGCTGATAAGCCTTGCTAGCTGTCTCAGAGGTCAGTGCTGCAAATTTTACACCTTGGAACCTTTAACTTGCCCTCCAAGGTGTATTAACTAATTCTATTTAATCATAATCTTTTATTTATATATTGTTGGGGTAGGACTGTGGTAAACATTAACTTTTGTCAGACCTCCCACCATATATTCTGAGCGATTTTAGTAAAGATAACACTTTTTATGGAGTGTCACTATCCTTCATATTGATGTTTTTGGTATTGTTACTCTTAATCTTCGAGACCTCTATCGGGTTAATCTTCGAGACCTCTATCGGGTTAATCTTCGAGAAAGCTCCGGGAAACGAGCTAAATAATTCTACATCTTTCTTTGGGTAAAAATCTTAGATTGTATCAACATTTTCTATCAAAGTTCACAATCCTCCTCGAAAGTCATTCAAGTCAGCAGGCCGACGGAGTCCTGAAGACTAACTTCCTCCGTTACGGAGAAAATCTAATCTGCTCCGTATTACCCCTGATGGTGTCAGGTGGTTGCTGTGCTGACTAGACCTTCAAACCACTATCTTTGAACATCACAAACCTAACATTGACGTAATCTCCTATACTTTGACTTCCGAAATCAAAAATTCTTCGAACTTCATATCTCCTAGAAAGAGCGGAGAGAGGTACCTCACCGTCGGGTACACTTGTTGATCCCAGCGTACTTCCTCTCCGCCACATATATATATATATATATATATATATATATATATATATGATATATATATATAAATATATATATATATATATATATGCTGCTATACTATATATATATATATATATATATATATATATTTTTTTTTTTTTTTTTTTTTTGTTAATTTTGGGAGTTTTGTCCTTGCGACCTTTATCTTTTATAAATTTCATGTTTGTAATTTTTGGTATTTTGTTCTTAGGCACCTATTGTTGGATATAGGATTTTCTGTTCACGTTCAGATAGAAATTAAAGATTACAAGGATCAACCTTTCACTCTCTTGACCTGCATCATTCTCCTTAAGGGGACGTTGCGCGTATGGATTTCCTAACTTTTGAGGGTAGAAATCATCAATTCTATGATTTTTAGGTTTTAACACTTTCTAGTGTAGAATTTAATGCTCTTTCGAATGGTCTGGTTATTTTTAACAGGCAAGAAATATTTTATTCACAATATACAGGGGGATACGGGGGGGTATTCAATTTTGGTAAGTCATAAATGAAAAATCACGATAACCTTTTTATTATTCATGTGATCAGCATGAAACTTTCGGAGCAAGTATAGTTGGGAAAGATACACATTTTTTGTTAAATTAATTTTTTGTATGTAGAACGAATTTGCCTCTGTGCATGGGAAAATTTCTAAATTTTCAAAAGTTTCCCCATATGCAGCGACAAACCCCTTGAGTTTACAAAACATTTATCTAAACAAAAAATGTAAACCTTGCCTAGTAGTATATGATCTGAAAGTTTCGTATTGATTGAACAAAAAATAAAAAATTTATCATGAATTATTTTAATAGCAAAAAAAAAAATTTTTTTTTTAAATAAATAGAACAGGTGGCGCGTAACTTTTTTAATATTTACTCGATTGCAATGAAACTTTCACAGCTTGTGTACCTCTACAAGATATACATATTTTATTTAGATTAATATTTGGTATGCCCAACAGTTTTGCCGCTGATCACGAGAAAACTTTTGAAAACTGAAATGTTTCCCATGAGCAGCGACAAATCTGTTGGGCATACAAAAATTTTATCTAAACAAAAAATGTCTACCTTTCCCAATTATATACGCTCTGCAAATTTCAAACTGATCGTATAAATAATAATTAAGTTTTTATGATTTTTTATTTTTGAGTTGCCAAAAATTTTTTTAATGATTGGTGTCACGCAACATATTTATTATTCATCTGATAAGAATGAAATTTTTATGGCCTTTATAACTCGACGATATACACATCTTTTATTTAAATAAATTTTCTGTACGCCCAATGGTTTTGCTGCTACTTGCGGGAAAACTTTTTAAAATTTATTAGTTTTCCCATGAACAGCGGCAAAAGCGTTTGGTATACAAAAAATTTATCTTAACACAATATGTGTATCCTTTCTAATTATACATGCTCTGAAAGTTTC
>JABUQX010064263.1:15000-25000 GCA_015478945.1 Trachelipus rathkii | reverse complement strand
TGTCTTCATCATAGCCATAACCTTACTCTTATCCACGTTTACTCGCCCCTCCTTTTACACACCTTGAAACCTCTCCACCAATCCTCTCAAGCTCTTCAGATTAACCACACAGAACCAAATCATCAGCATATAATAGGTGGGACACCCTCACTCATCTCCATTCTCCACCATTCTAACTCCATTTCCTGCCATCCCCACATCGAATTCTTTCATAACCCCACGCACAAATTGAACCAACCAAGGGAGACAACACAACCCTGTCTTACTCGGCTATTAATCTAAACCAATCACCATGACACCATTTATTCTTACACACGCTTCACTATCGTAAATACATACTTTTGATTCCATTCAAGCCTACCACCAACACCATATATCATAACACCTCATAAAGCTTCCCTATTAACTCTGTCATACTGTATTGCAAATCCATAAAACCTAAATACAATTTATTCTTCTTCTCCCTCATTTTCTCAATCATTTGTTTCAATGTAAAGATTTGATCCACACATCCTCTACCACTCCTAAACGCACCTTGTTCTTCACCAATCAGTCCTTCAGTCACTCGACGCACTCTTTCGACCAAAATACCAGCATATATCTTTCCTCCAACACTCAATAGCCATTCCATAATTTCTACAGTTCCCCTTTTCTCACTTACCCTTATATAAGGGGTACTATTCACTCTCCTCCAATCCCTTGGAACATACCCTCCATAAACGCTTTATTACACAACTTCCAAATCAATCACCATCTCGCCTCCGTTCTTGATCATTTCACCAGTAATTTCATCTATACCTGCAGATTTACCATTCTTCAACTTTTTCACTCTACCCATTACCTCCTCCTTACTAATAACCTCATCCCCCAAAATACCTATTCCTTCTTGCACCATCAAACCCACACACATTCACTATCACCTCTTCATTACTGTTAATATTGTGCAGATTTTCAAAGTGTTCTTTCCACACTCCTCTCACACCCATTTCATCAGTTACAAAAGCACCATCCCTATTCATTATTCTAAGCAGATTCCCCTTATTCTCATTCTTAACCTTTCGAGCTTCCTTCCAGAAGAGCTTCCTATTCACTTGTAAGTCCCCATTCATCCTCCTTCCAAACTGTTCATTTACCTCTTGTTTTCTCCTACGTATACACCTTTTAGTATTTCTTTTTTTCCTCCTTATATAATTCCAAGCATCTTTCTTTTGAGTCTTCATCATTTGCTTTTAGTACATTTAACCACGCTTCTTTTTTACCTTTAACCGCTTGCATCATCTCTTTTTTTCCACCACTCACTGTTAACATTTCCTATTTCCTACTTTGCACATCCACATACTTCCTTTGCACTACTAACAATTACTTCCTGCCCCCAGGTTTGTTCAGTATCAACTTGTTTACATTCAACCGATTACTAGCGAGCGCTCTTACATACTTATCCTTGTTCTTGCTCACTTAACTTCTCACTCTTAATTTACCCACTTCCTTCGTTATCACCTTCCTCTCCATCCAAGCCCCCATAACTTAATTTTACATAGAACATCTTATAAAGATCCGATAATCCCATTCCCAAACCCTAACTGGTTTAACATCCAACACATACTTCAACATCTCCTTCTTCACCAACACTAAATCAATCATACTTTCACTTGATACCATCTCTACCTACACCAACTCTATAATATACTTATGGATACTCTTGTGTTTAAAAGAAAGTATTCCACACATACCTCTCTCTTCACAGAAATCAATCACCTTCCTACCATTTTCTTTTCCCCCTACCCCAAAACCACCTGTTATACCATCCCTTTTTTGATCACCTATCCAACCAATCCAGGTCCCCAAAACTATCAATCTGAAGCTCCTACCCCATTCAGAACATCATTCAGATTATCCCAAAAAATCGTACTCTCTTCAACGTTTCCCTCAGATGGACCATATGTCACAACCACACATACCTTGACCTTTTCAAACTTAAATTTAACCATTAAAATTCTAGGACTCACACAATCAAAGTCTACCATAGCTTCATACCACAGGTCACTCATCAAAATTGCAACTCCTTCTCTTCCTCTCTCATTCTCTTTCACCAGCACACACATATATATATATATATATATATATATATATATATATATATATATATATATATATATATATATATATATATATATATATATATATATATATATATATATATATATATATATATATATATATATATATATATATATATATATATATATATATATATATATATATATATATTTTTAACGCTTCCAAAAAAGGGGAAAAAATATATTTTTATTTTATTAAATATAAAATTTTGGCTAAAAAAAAAAAAAAAAAAGTGATGCAAGTTTTATATTCTCCAAATCTGGTCACCTCTGCCTCACTAAAAGAACAAAAGAAAACTAAATATTCAAAGAAATTTGTCAACAAAACGAAAAACTCACAAAGAAAATGTTGCCAAATCACAGGTGCGACAAAGATTTTTCCAAGCTCACAGGAACCTGAGGTTCCATAACCCAACACAAATTAGATATCTCACTCCCAAATTCCCTGCTCACGAGCCACACAAGAGAGCTCAAACAAGAAATCATTATAAGCGACTACAGCATTCATCACTAAAATTACCAAACTCAATTTTCCCATCACTACGGAAGGCCTCAAAAAAATCTGCTGAACTAAGAAACCACAATTATTCTAAATGGAATCATAAACGAAGATCTAAGACATTCTTCACTCATTTCTCTAATTAAGAAAATTTACACAATAATATGAGAGACTCAGCACCAATACAGCAAAAATATAACGGTGGACACCAAGCAACTCGTAAATCTTTCACTACCCCATACAAAGACGGGATTATTCAAAGGAATGATAAAATCAATTCAAGTAGATCCTCACATAGGACCATGTCTAAACCCCAAGAGAAAATTAAAGATTCGTATAACACATGGACTCTTTTCGGAAGTGAGAGGTCAAGTGCACCCCAAACCTGACTCTCTCCAACACAATCCTTCCTTGCAACAAAGTAAAAATATTCCAGTGGAAAGCAATATTGTAAGAGAGTGTCACCGTCTCAATGTATACAATGAGATATCTCCTCCCAAGGTTGAAGATAATAAAATAATTTGTACAGACCCGCCATTAGAGTTTATTAATGATAAGGGTCGTATTGTATTTACAAAAAAGGGTAAATTATGCTAAAGTCAATGTATTCTACTTAACAATAAACAAAACAAATGTAAGAGTGCCAATATTTCCAATATTGAAAATGTTAACACATGCACCAGCATTTTAAATGATGCAAGCTATGAAAGTAATCTCAAAAAGATTTTATAATAGTTCTACTTTGCCACTCACGGAACTAAAATCTACCACTCTAGAGCTTTCACAACAATTTAGAGATAGCCATACTGAACATTTTGGTCGAAAAATGAGCAATATGAGTAACTCTCCCAATCTTAACCCAATTTCTTTCAGGGTGGATGGCACCACTGATGATGAATTGTTGCCACCAGAGAGTGCCATCAATGGTATTTCAATTGATGAAGGAAACAAAAGGAAAAGTAGATTAAACAGGCTAAGTCTTGAAAATGGTAATGCTAATACCAAGGTTTTATTTTTTTTTTATTTTTTTTTTTACAGATCACCACCACTCAGGGGGTGGGCCCTTCTCAAGGAGGGGGCGGATTTGTAGATACCCATAATGTTCATTTTAATAGCAAGATAAACAATATGAGTATCTCAAAATATCAGAAATAAAAAAGTTTGTTGAAGAGCCAATGCAAGTTCCAAAGTGATTTAAAAATTTTAAAATATCTTTTATTAATATTTAAGATAATTTAGGATTGTCAAATCAAGAAAAATTTGCTTATTTAAAACAGCACTTAAAAGGTAATCCATTTGTTCAAATAAATTACATACAAGAATCAGATACAGCCTATGATGAGGCTTGGGAGCAATGAGAATATTCTACATTTATTCTTACATATTTCACAATTTTTCTCACTTAAAATAAGGTTATTAACTTGTAAAAATGCTAATAAAATATCATCGTCTGAAACTATTTCTGTTATGGTACCTATATTCAATCTGTTTAAAAATAATCAACTATCTCTTGACGATTTTCAATTATATATCTAATATAATGCTTTAGATATAGAATTAAGATAGTATTTACATACATGTGTATATAAATTGTATCAATTGTTTGATGATTTTAGAAGTGCAAATACTGAGGCTACTAAAACATTAAACGATCAAGAAGGTGTTAAATTAAAACCTTTAAATTTTAACGCTCTTTCAATAAAAAATGAATCTGTAAATAATAAAAATGTAAAAAAATCTCAATCAGAGAATGAGGCAGGTTCCAGTTAAAATATTATAAAGGAATAATATCTAAAACTTCAGTAGTTATGGATTCTATATTATGACATGTAAATTATATTCTCAAAATGGAATTCATACTATTTCTAGGTGTTCTAAGTATACTACTAACAAAGAAAAATGGGAATGTATAAAAGAATTAGATTTTGTAAAAGATGAACCAGTAAAAATCATGATGAAAACGGTTGTACAGTATCTATTGATCCTTGTAAAAATTGTTTTAAAGAAATCATTCATATTTTTCTTGCTTAAAACAACTAGCAGAAGATAAAGGTAAAATTAAAGATCCCAAATTAAAAGATATCAGTAAAGGTAATAATAAAACAAGTCTAGGGTGTAATATTATATTTATCAATTTATGAATAAAACTTTATTTTAAGTCTTATATGAATTGATCATCTGCCAGGATCTGGGTTGGATTTGAATTAACAGTTTCCTTTTGCAATTAAAAAGAGGTCAACAATACAATTATGCATTTATGTGTGTGTATTTGTGAATGCATGTATGTATGTATTTTTTTTTTTTTTTTTAAACACCCTCTTTTGAGGTATTCTCGGTGCTACACCGTCCCCAAACCTTGGGTTAAGGCATAGCACCGCACACTCAAATCCCCAAGACTAGCCTTATTATTCCTAGGCTTCCTCTGATTGCTTCCATAGCTATCTCCTCGGTTCCAATTTTAGCAGGGATCTTTTGTAGATAGGTCACTAGAGAGGTTTTTACTGTTCCAAGGGACCCCACTACCACTGGCACTACCTCCACCTCCTCCATCTCCCACATCCTTCTGATGGCATATCGTAATCTTTGATATTTAATTTCTTTCTCTCTTTCGTAGAGGGCTACATTTTCATCGTATGGGACTCCTACCTCTATTAGTTGACATGTTCTTGTTGTTTTATTAACTAATACAATATCCGGTCTATTACTTTGTACAAATATGTCGGTGGGTATGCCAAAATCATATAGAATTTGGATATGGTCATTATCTACTATTGCTGGAGGTTTGTAATTCCAATGATTATTAGGAGTATCAATATTATATAGTTTGCATAGTCTGTAGTGAATGAGCCTGCATACGGTATTATGTCTTTCCGTATATAGTCCCATACGTAACAGAGTCTCACATCCGGATAATATGTGGGGCACAGTCTCTGAGGATTCCCCACACATCCTACATCTATCAGAGCAATCGACTCCTTCGATATGCTTTTTGAACCAATTGGTTCTTAAGCACCAATCCTGAGCTGTAATCAGCGTTCTCTCATCATTTATTTTTAAAAATCCCCTCGCAATTGTTTCTATCGATTTTTCTTTGTTGATAAAGGCCTTGTTCAATACTTCTTTTTTAAAGTGTTGGGCGTGTCTATGTTCTTCCCATTCTGCATTATCGCCTTTCTTTCTTGCTGTTTTATAAGATTCCTTTAAGATTTTAGTTCTTTCTTTGAGGTTTTTCTCATTCCATCCATTCTGTGTTCTGATATCGATGTTAAATTCATGGAGGTAGTCATTTGCCTTTTTTGTTATTGATGTTGTTCCAGCCTTGCAATCTTCATGTTCTTTTAACCAGCCAATGAATTTGGTTCCTTTTCCTTCTATATATTCTGCTAATCCTACTATTTCATTTTTGTGGGTTCTATCTATGTGTGGCATTCCCATACCTCCTTCATTTCTCGGGATGTATATACGGGCTGTGCACTGGTTTTTGTAGATTATTTTGTGTGCATGGAGGAGTTTCCTTGTTGTTGTGTCTAGAGTATTTATTTCATGCTGGTACCAGTCTATAATTCCAAAACTATATCTCATTACTGGCATTGCCAATACCTTAATTGCCTCTATTTTGTTTTTTGGTTTTAATTCAGTTTTTAATATTTTCTTCACTCTTGAGATGTATTCCTTTTTAATTCTCTTTCATAATTTTGTTTTCAATCCTGTCTGACTCCTCTACTCCAAGGTATTTGTAAGTTCCTTCCTGTTCCAGTTCTTTGATTTCCATGTTATTAACTATGATGTTTTCAGCATGTATCTTTCTACCTTTGTTCATAACTATGAACGCACACTTTTCCAATCCAAAATCCATTCTAATATCCGATGAAAAATCACTGACCACCTTTATCTGTCTCTCTGCCTCTCCTCTACTCGGCGCATACAGCTTTAATTGGTCCATGTAGAAGGTAGAATATTCTCTCCTTGGGCTTGGCTTCATCATGCTCAGCCACTTCATACACCCCCTCCTAGATTAGAGCTCAACCTGTGAGCATTGGTGTTTATGTTAAAAAAAAAAAAAATATTTGGGAATTTTTTTTTAAAACAAAGTAATAGTAAAATATATATATATATATATATATATATATATATATATATATATATATATATATATATATATATATATATATATATATATATATATATATATATATATATATATATATATATATATATATATATATATATATATATATATATATATATAGTCAGCTGGGGGGAGTCATGAACAGGCCCAATTTAGGTAAAACATGAACGCTTGATATTAATATGAAGTAATTGAGATTTTGGCCAAGTAAGTGTATGAGTTAATAGTCCAATCCTTTAACATTAGAAAAATGTAAATAAAACAATATTTTTCCCCCTTAGGATGAAATAGCACATGCTGAGGTAGAATGATCACTTTTCGGACCTCAAAAGTTCAAACACAAGTTTTTCAATTTTTCCTATTTAAGGAAGAAAATCAGTACAGAAACCGAAACTAGGGGTAAAATGTGAACAGTTGGGGTTTAGCTATTGGCCAATGGGAAGCATAGTTCATATACCTTCCCTCAAAGTTTGGGGGGGTTCACGTTTTGCACCTGGCAAGGTTGAAACATGAATGGGTTATTGTTCATATTATACCCCAAAAGCTGTTTCACCTCTTACCCCAAAAACTGTTCACGTCTTAACCTGTTCCATGAGCCCTCGGTCAACAGCAGGAATCGATTCACAGACCCTTTAAACATAGGAGTAGACACCAAGTTCAACTCTGTAGCTCGAAAAATAAAAAAGCTGCATACTTGCACTAGAAAAAGGGGGGTAGGGGAAATGTCTATTACTAACTCATACTAGGAGTGACTTGATCACCTTAAAAACCACACCAATCAACCGCCCATACCTTATAACATAGGGGTAGACACCAATATTAGGAGTATTCCTCGCAATAGGACATGTCATGCTAGAAGTGCTAGAAAAGGGGGGCAGGGCGGGGTACTAACTCATAGTAGGAAGCATCCTAGCACCTTATAATACACACCAATCGACTCCCCATACCTTATAACATAGGGGTAGACACCAATATTAGGTGTATTCTATGATGTAGGTTACGCTTACTAGAAGTGCTAGAACCAGCTGGGCTGGTTCGGCATTTCTAGCCATCATTTCAAAAAAAAAGGTTAGTAATTTCAATTTATTATTTAATGTTAGTTTATTTAGGCCTATAATTAACATTTATTTACAATATTGAAAGGTACAAGCCTTTTTTTGTGGTAAAATAGGTGTCCATGTTGTACCCCACATTGTTCTTCCTTTTGCCCCTTTTGGGTGTAAAACGTGAATTGAGGTTTTTCCCCAATAAAGTTTGTAAAAAACAAAATTAATAAAAAATAACTAACAGGATATTTTGCACAACTACTAATATATTATATCATATTTTGAGATTTTCAAAAAAATGTAAATTCTAGACAAGAAGAGAGTTTTTATGAAATATTCACGACTTCCCCCCAGGCTGACTATATATATATATATATATATATATATATATATATATATATATATATATATATATATATATATATATATATATATATATATATATATATATATATATATATATATATATATATATATATATATATATATATTTGTGTGTGTGTGTGTGTGTAAGCACACAGCATAAATGTTAATATGAATAATTAGAAAAATTAAGAAAAATACTCATAACTGGTACAAAAAAGTGGAAAAGGAGAAAAAAAAATTATTTCTATCACATTTTGAAAAATACTGTATAAAAAAATATTAAAAAAGTTGATGAAAAATAGAATTTACTAAATTTTCACCTCTACATAAATTAGGTATCTATTACACATAATAAATTCTAAGATTTTCCTATGTCTGACATTTCACCAGATTAGCACAATATTTCAGCCTTGCTGGCAAATTACATTGTAATGATTTCTGCCGTAATTTTCAATTTTCAACTCCTTCATTAGCAGAACCACCTCAACTGACAGTTCTTTTAGATCCTTCATGCAATGTTTACACTGTACTATGAATTTCTTTGTACCTCTATTTAAATTTTATCATCAACCCTCTTCAAAGAAATTATCAATATTACTCAATCCCCACCAAAAAATTTACACCTCCACCTGTAATTTCTCTCCCCCTTGGTTTCAAATTTCCTTCTATCACTTTCTCAAAATTTCATCAACTTTACCATCTTATTATGTTCCTTTACCATTCCATCAGATTTTCATAATAGTACTTTGGGAAAATGCATTGCCCTACTGGGGCCATTCCAGTGTTGTTTATTATTTATGTGTTTTATTGGATATTATGTATTCCTTTTAATCTTAGTTTTATGTTATTAACGCAGGTTATCTAATGCTCCCTGATTTTGCCATGGGGCTTCAGAATCTCATTTGGTATTTAAGTATGGTTGGCTAGTTCACAGGTATTAAGTTTTGAAAGGGACTTTGGGGAATAAGATAGCAAGAACAGTATTTAACAAAATGTAAAATGGACGAAGATAATGATGGAACTGCCCTGTCATCAAAATCTTGATAATTTGATAATTACTTATCTAGAGGTAAATGATGGTATTTTTACAGAGTGTGTTTACTAAGTTTCAAAACTACTCATGAAGTGTAAATTTTACATGTACAATCAAGCAGTTATCCACACAAACAGAAAAGAACACATCTTTCCACATTGTATGAGTCACTGTGATCCAATGGATTGAGCAGTTGTAAATTGCTGCTTGTAATGGAAGGTTATTTATACATCATTCTCGGATTTAATAATCAGAGCAACAATCTTGCATAAAAAGTTTTGTTTAAGCTGGGATAAAGTATATAGAAACTTTGAAGAAATGGTGAAGTGTAGCTAATCTGGTAACCGAGCACTAACCAGTCGAATGCTTTCAGATGTTGGACGAAAGACTAAAGACGATTGACCTAGGAAGTCGGAGGTATTCTAGATGTCGAGAAGATTGGTTCGTTGTTTGGTGCAAGTTCTTCAGAGAGGGCGTAATTACAAACAATTTATGTCAAAGGTCAAGGTCAAATTGTTAATGCAATTTACTATAAAGGTGTAATGGAGAGGCTACTACAAAAAAAATTAAAGTTAGATTGGCCATGTGTGAATCTGGTGATTGGTTTCTCCTGCATGACAATGCCCCCTCCAACAATCCGTCGATCGTGAAAAAGTCATTTATGGCCCCCCAAAAAATGTTTGTGTGCTTGAGCACCCTCCGTATTCACACAACTTGGCCCTTGCTGATCATTTTTTTTTTTTTAAAAGTGAGATAACAGTTGAAGGGGAGTGTGTGACTCGATTTTGGACATCCACAAAGCCATGAATG
>JABUQX010064263.1:0-10000 GCA_015478945.1 Trachelipus rathkii | reverse complement strand
TTTGCGATAAGAATGAATTTAGTATTTCTCTTTGATTTTAATCTTAGACGTTTCGTCTTTTGTCATAGTCATTTGTGCTTAACGTCGATAAGCAAATGCTCACACAGTTTTAGTAGTAATTTCCTGTTTCAGGTTTATCACTTTCTGGAAAGTCAGGGAAAAGAAATTGGTCCGGGAAGGTCAGGGAAGCGTTTTAATATATTCTGAAAGTCAGGAAAATTCCGAAAAAGTCGGGAAAATTTTAAATTTTCAAACATTATAATAAGAATAATCCATGGACCAAGTTACATATTTTTGATATAATTTTTCCCTTTAGTGTATAATTGTGGAATAAGAAGAGATATATTATGATAAGTGAATAAAGGATGGCGAGATCGACTCCTAATTAAAATTTGATCATGATAAGCAAATTTTTAGTTCATATTGCCAAATCCCGATTCCCACTTCGATTCCTAATAAATTTTTGGTTAACCAAACAAAATATTTGATCATGATAATCAATTTAAACAGTATGACTTATGATTAATCTGTTTATATCTTTTTCTTTTTTAGGGATTTATTTTGGGTTTTTATTTTTTTTTTTTTTTTTTTTTTTTTTTTTTTTTTTTTTTTTTTTTTGAGGTTGACGAAGTGATTTTGATTTTTGTGGTAGTTTGACAGCCGAAGAATCTCTCAACACCAAACCATTACGAAATGTTTCTGTTCAAACCAAAGATGTATTTTTTCTAAAATGCAACTGGCTTTTTTTTAAAATGCTTTCTTGGAAGTTGAATCCATTTTTACACAGTTCAAACGTCAGACCCACTTGGTACATTCCTGTTCACAGATTTAATTGTCTCGTACTAAATATTAGGAAAGATTTCTTAGTCAGTAAAATGCTGCTTACAACAACTAAAGCTTTTGTATAAGATTTAAATAAAAGACAATTTGCGGTGTGTAAAAAGGGTATAATCTTGGATTTCAAACCAAAACTTCTCAAAGAAGTCCTTGAATGAAAGGTAATATCCTAAAATTCAAATCTGAATGCCAGACTGTGCTAATCAAAATGACAGAAAGATATTAGAAGATGTCCTCTGAAGTACAAGCCTGTCAACGGGCTCTCATCATTGGATCTTAGTATAGTTTTTCATCACCAGAACCAGGGAAACAAAGATTTGCTTTAATGCTAGAGGCATTGTACACCAATAACGGAATCACAGATTCTGTTGCTGATAAAGCAAAAGGACAATACACTCTTACTTTGCAGTGTAGCTCATTCTACCCTTGAATTAAAATTCACAATATTTTTTTTGGATGGACTGTCCTTCTAAGAGACTTGATGGAATAGGAGATATGAAGAAATCTCAAAAAAAAAAGAAAATATTCATATTGTCCTAACATTATACAAAGAAAGATGTTAAAACTGAAAGCTTTTACAGAAGAAGACGTTATAAAATCAAAAATTCAGATGCTTAGAAGAAAAAGTTGACCTAAATCTCCCCATTTAGAACTTTGGTGATCACAGTGGACGTTATTCACCAAGGCATTAATGTGCGCTTTAAATTTATTTTCTTTTGTATAAATAAAACTTTGCTTTTGGAAAAAAAAAAGTGCGTTGGAACGGCTATGGGGAAGGTATAGGATGAATTACTAAAAAAAAAAAAAAAAAAATTTAAAGTTCATCCATGATGATGAACAAATCTTTTTAAAGTAAATTTTCAATAATTTAATGTATGAACTGAGGAATTAGGCTGCAATAATGATTAATGATATTTTATACGCCCAAAAATAACGAAACACGCTGGTCAGGGAAAATTTTGCGAATTTGTTCAGGGATAGTCAGGGAATTCAAGATTAAAATTTCATTTGTGAACCAGTGTTTTAACGACTGGATTTTCGGTGCTGTTTTATTTTGTTTTTTAAACAATTGGAATCAGCTGTTGTTATGGAGCACGTGGTTTTCTGGAAAAACAGCAAATAAAAATAACTATGATTTTATATACAAATAATGGATCACTATTGTGATGGAGTTTATCCATTTGGAGAAATTAGATATTTAAAGCTGATTTATTGAATGAAACATTCACCAATTAAGACACCAAGCCCATGTTGTTTACATTTTTCGTAAGAACGTGTTTATAAATTCGGCAAGCACGGGCAATGCAACTTTAACAAAATTAAGGAAAATCCTTACGTTTGGTGAGCATTTCTTGCGATTTTCGGTAAGTTTGACAAAAACGAACGCAAAACTCGAGCATTTCTACGTTTTCGTAAGCACAAATACAAAAAGAAAACGGCTATTTATATATATATATATATATATATATATATTATTTATATATATATATTAATATATATATTTTATATATATATATATATATATATATATATATATATATATTATATATATATCATTATATATATATATATATATATATATATATATATATATATATATATATATATATTAGGCCATATTTATAGAAGTAAAAGTATCAGAAAAGACTGACCCCGGGGGGCAAAAAAAAATTTTGGGGGGGGGTTAAATCCCGGGGTAAATTCGGGTTATCGGGTAGTGAAAATTGTGAGTAATTTTATCGATATGCGTATGGACGAAAATTTTGGTATCGTGCACTAATAATATATATATATATATTATATAATATAATTATATATATATGATATATATATATATATATATATATTATATAGTATTATATATATATATATATATATACTATATATAATATATATTATATAATAATAATATAATAATTAAATATATATATATATATATTATATATAATATATATATATATTATATATATATATACTATATATATATATATATTATATTATATATATATATATAATATATATATATATATATATATATATATATATATTATAACGTATATATATATATATATATATATATATTATATATATATATTATATATAGGATCGTCTTCTGAAGGAAGCGCGAAAGGTTAAAGAATGAGAATAAGGGGAATCTGCTAAGAATAATGAATAGGGATTGGTGCTTTTGTAAACTGATGAAATGGGTGTGAGGGAAGTGTGGAAAGAACACTTCGAAAATCTGCACAATCTTAACAGTAATGAAGAGTGATAGTGAATGTTTGTGGGTTTGATGGTTGCAAGAAGGAATAGGTATTTGGGGATGAGGTTTTTAGTAGGAGGAGGTAATGGGTAGAGTGAAAAAGTGAAGAATGGTTAAATCTGCAGGTATAGGAATGAATTACTGGTGAAATGATCAGAACGGAGGCGAGATGGTGATTGATTGGGTTTGGAAGTTTTGTGTATAAAGCGTTTATATGGTATAGTTTAAGGGATTGGAGGAGAGCGGTAATAGTACCCTTATATAAGGGATAAGGGAGAAAAGGGGAACTGTAAGAAATTAATAGAGGAATAAGTTTATGACTAGTTGTAGGGAAGAGTTTGCTGGCTAAATTTTGGTCGAAAGAGTGCGTCGAGTGATGAAGGACTGATTGGTGAGAACAAGGTGCGTTTAGGAGTGGTAAGAGGGAGGGTGTGATCAAATCTTTACATTGAAACAAATGATTGAGAAATGAGGGAGAAGAAGATAAATAAATGCTATTTGCGTTTTTGGAGTTGCACAGGCGTATGGCAGGATTAATAGGTAAGTTTCATGGCAGGTGTTAGTGATATTGGTGTTGGTGGTAAGGCTTTCTGAATGGAATCAAAAGTAATGTATGAGATATAGTGAAGAAGAGTGAGATAGTATAAGAACGAAATCAACCACTGGAGACTAGTACAATCGGCAATAGAAAACAGAGGCTAATAACTAAAAGAACTCATCTAGACGGGAATCCAATCAACGAAAAGCAAGAGACTATGTGCTTAAACTGTCCCATCACCCACCTCTACCGGATATAATCGCATCACAGACACATACAATTCAAGATCAAATACAAACCACCAATCAGAGATAACTGAGGAGAGTTCTCATAAACACTAAACAACAGCAAAATCAATCAAACAGAGAGAGCCTGGGGCAAGCACCGCACGGAAACTGGAGAATATAGTCTAACGCACAACTAAGCAAGACTCAAGCAGAAACATAACAGACACGATGGAAGAAGGAAGCGGATCTCGACTCAACTAACACCATATAAACAAAACTACAACACCGATAGACCTAAGCCAACAGCAATAAGCAAACATTCCACTAGGCGTATTCATCATGTCGAGACCGAAAAACTCTCAGTACAAAGGAACGTAATCATCGAACGAACGAAGAAACTAGGCATAGAACGAAAACAGAAGAATATATATAATAGCGCGGGAATATCACGATACTACCACAGGAAGACGGAATTAGAAAGTAAACCGAACAGAGATACAGATAAGCAGTAAGGAATTAATGGTTGTGACGTCGAGAACAGATCCCCTCAGTGTGAAGTTACTCATAAAGCCAGCTGCGATAGCGAGCAAAAACAAGCCAACAACAACCCATCAGAAAAAGCAACAGAAAGAGTACTAGAGTCAATTCAAAATATAACACTTCAATAGACGACAATGAGTAGTATGGAAATGAAGAACAGAGCAAAACGCGACTCACCTACAAATCGCAGAACGCGAAGCAAATCAGCCGCACACTGCCCATCTTCAGGATCATAACCCAAAAAGAAAGACGACATTATGACAACTAGGCCACACGATCAACACAACAAAAGAATCAGCACTCCAGGACTCGCATTAAATCGTTGGTGAATGTAAATGGGCTAAGTCTTAAGTGATCTAGGGTCTTACATGAGGGTATGTTTGTTACTGGTGTATTGTATGGTAGTGAGACTTTGGTCTGGGAATAAGAAGTAAGATCTAAAGTTCAATGTGTTTCAGATGGACAATCTCTTAGGGGCATGCTAGTTGTGAGAAGAATTAATAAAAAATGAGGAATGAACGGTATTAGGAGATGTGTGGTGTGGAGAAAGGGGTAAAAGAGAGAATAAATGAAGTATGTTGAGAGAGTTTGGTCATGTGGAAAGGCATGAATGATAGTCGGTTTTTTTAAAGCAGATGTTAATGGCGAGTGTGTTGAAAACCGACCGGCTGGGAGAACGAGAGAAAGTGGAATGAGTCAGTGAACGAATGTTTGAAGGAGAGAAATGGAGTTTGGTAGAGGCGAGAAGAAAGGTATAACAGGAGTGCAATGGCGGGGGATTGTGAGGGGGTATGGTTGTGGCCACCTGGGCCAAGGGTGAATCTCGAACCCTTACACTGACGATCTTCCATAGTGAGGGTCCATCGCATGTCCCATGAAGCTTTAGGGTGGATTTCTGTTAATGCGGATGAGTTTCGCTAATTAATGGTAACTGAGGGGGCGGTAAGTGCTGGGCTTTTCTTTTCGACTTATGTCTGCTACTTCTAACTGCTCTTTTCTTTTCCGATGCTCGTCAAGCACCTTACTCATTCTTGGGAAAATAAAAGGAAGATAAAGAAAGAAAGAAAGAACATATATATATATATATAGTATATATATATTATATATATATATATATATATATATATTAATATATATATATTATATTAATTATATATATATACTATATATATATATATATGTATATATATTATATATATGATATATTACTATATATATATATATATATAGTATATATATATATATTTATATTAGGGGATTGTGCGATTTCGGTAAGTTTCGGTATTCCGGGCTTATTCGGCCAAATACCGGAATATTCGATATTCGTCTATTTGCTGAATTTCGGGCCGAATTTGAGCTTAAAACAATAATTACGTCAAGACATAAGGGAAGTTAATTTCCAATTTTAAAAATTGAATTTTAGAAACTTATTTTTCCAAAAAATAAAAGATATAGCAAATTTGTAGCCAATATGGCGAAAATATTTGTCATATCCATAAATAAGGGGCCTTTGACATTTTTCAATATTCTAAAAAATAGATTCATTTAGTGATACGGGATAAATGGACCAAACATGGTAGCTGGTATAACGGAGAGTGGCTTGCTATCAATTTCATGTTCTATTCACATGTTGCAATATGCATTCACGATCATTTATGTCGAAGTCTGTTAAATGATATTTTTATTTACTTGCCAGAAGCATATCCTTCTTTCCACATTCCTTCAGCACCACAGTGCACAGCTTAAAACTTTACAGATGCAGCTGAATGTCAAACAAGCATAATTAATTCAAGACGTTTTCAACACGCTGGAACAGAACTTATGATATGCTTAAAGATATAGTTTGAACAAAAAGTTCCCTATCCATATACGTGCTGAATGCAATCGGAAAATGTTGACTGATTTTCAGTGGCAAATTATTCCATTACTTGAGCCATTTGAACACATCACTAAACAAGCATTAAACGTGAAGTAGTACGCCCAAGTGATCCCTTCCATTTTAGAATAAATCTATTTTTAAAATAAGGCATTAAAAGCAAGCTTCAGTGGAATAATTACCTGTTGAAGAGCTTAATAAATCAGTAGAAAAAAGCACTTATCAAAAGTTTCTATGGAATAAATCTTTGTGTGTAGCTACTTTCTTAGATCTGCGATTCAAGCTATTTTTTGCAACATGAATCAAGATTTCAGTAAAAAAATGGTCATTGAGGCATGGAAAGAAATGCATGAAAATTTAGCTTCCTAACTCTTCTGCTGACGATGAATTCACGTAGTGGGGAAATGAAGCTTAATTCCATTTCAAGTTCTTAATGTGAATAATGACAAAGAAATTGTGGCATCAAAAATCGTCATACAGGAAAAGAAAGTGAGAGTGAAAAAAGAAAGTCCCATTCTTCTGAAGATGTGATTATTGTACATAATAGTAAAAGGCTACATACGGAATTACAACAAATAATATAAACAAATATATAAAGTTTTGCCTATTTGACCCGTGAAGACATGATATTCCTTCAGATTGGTGAAAAAACACTGGGAATAGTTTCTGAATTTGAAAAAAACTCGCAATAAATACCTTTCCAGCTCAACATCATCAGTCCAGAAAGTGAAAAGAATATTTAGAACAAGGGAGGAAATATTTTTTGAAGCAAAGAATAGGTTATCCCTGTAAATGGTAACTCGCTATGTTCTGTCACTTTAACAATAGTACTTGCCAACTAAAGTTTAGGTTGTATTCCATAACCATGAACTATTCAATTTTATTTAATTATTTTTTAATATGTGAAAATGGTTTTGCTACCATACGAAGGAATTTAAAAGCCTGTAATGCGATAGAACTTGGAAATAAACACTTTCTACCAAAATTTTGATGGACGGGGTTTCGCAATTGATTATTAGATGTGCTGATGTCCAAATATTCATGCCACTTTTGCAATGGTACACAAGCACTAATGATCAAATTATTTAAATTACACACTCATTTCAAAATGCTTTTGATCTAATTTGCTCTTTTTTTCTTGAAACCAATCATAAAATTCTCAAAACTCTATACAGCCTTAAACATTTAAAAATAAATAATATACGAGTAAACAGATTCATTTAATCACTCAAAAACTATCTTACCCAGCCTTCAACCAGAAATCATTTTCACAGAACAAGTAAAAACTAAAGAATAGGAATTCATATTTATACTCTCCACCTATCAACTTTTGGGTCCAGGTATCTCTTAGCCAGTGAATATATGTTATTACTCATCTACAAAATAATTAAATTTTTATACTAAAGAATATTAACATGAATTAATATATTTCTTACCTCACAATTAGGTTCATTCAGAGGAGAAATTCTTCCCGAAAAGTTGCTTGACTGAATAACTGCCTTAGTCACAGGGCTCAATCTCTGCTTCATTTCCTTTACCTCCTCAACACACTCATTCTTTGATTTGATGGTGGATTGTGTAACAGCAGCTTCTTCAAACTGGCTTTTATCATCATCTATGATACAACTTTTCACACTCTCATCAAGATCATTTACTATCTCCTTTTCTTGGCAAAAAATTTGTAGACTGTGAAAGTTTACAAGAGGATTGTTAATAAATATAAATGCGTAAAAAATTTTATTGAAGTATGGAACAGCACTTACCTAATTTATTAATCAGGTATATATGAATTCCATCAAAGCTTGAATGATTTAGATGCAAAAATCAAGAAGAGTGCACGAGTATAATGCGAGGTTAAAGTTAAGCTGGGAAACTAGGTTCGATATATAGTCTATGACGCGTTTTGCGTCTGCTATATTTATGATTTAAGACTTCTTTTGTTAAATGTTGTCAGATATGTGGATAGGAGGGTTAGATCATCAAAGTCTTAGCTCATATTAATTGATTGCATTCTTATAGATTTATCAAAAAAGGATAAGGAAAATTCAAATTTTATGTCCACCTTTGCACACTACCTCGTGAATTAAACAAATATACAATAGTTAATACATTTCATGGCCAGCCAATCACACAGAAATTGCTTTTCCATGAATTGTTCTTCGTTTAATAATACAATACATCAGATATGCCTGACATTTCAGTGAAAGCATCCATCAAGAATAAAAGCCTATCCATTTTGGGTCCAGGTATCTTTTAGCCAGTGAATATATGTTATTACTCATTCTACAAAATAATTAAAATTTTATACTCAAGAATATTAACATGAATTAATGATAGTTTAACAAAATTAGGTTCATTTGAGGAGGAATTCTGTCCATGACAAGTTCTTGATTAATACCTGCTTAGCACTCACGGGCTCAAATGTGCTTCATTTCCTTTACCTCCTCAACACACTCATTCTTTGATTTGATGGTGGATTGTGTCACAGCAGCTTCTTCAAACTGGCTTTTATCATCATCTCTGATACAACTTTTCACATTCTCATCAAGATCATTTACTATCTCTTTTTCTTGCAAAAAATTTGTAGACTGTGAAAGTTTACAAGAGGATTGTTAAAATATAAATGTAAATTTTAAAGAAACACTCTCAGCATTACATTCAGCCTTACCTAATTTATTAATCAGGTATATATGAATTCCATCAAGGCTTGAATGAATTTAGATGCAAAAATGAGAGGAGTGCAAGGATATTAATCTTAAGTTACTGGGAAAGTTGATATATCATTTATAGTTATATTTGATTTAAGATTTCTTTGTAATTTAAGATGTCTTGCTCATTTTTTATAAGGATTCTTTATAGATTTATCAAAAAGGATAGGAAAATTCAAATTTATAATGTCCACCTTTTGCACTACATGGTGAATTAAACATATATACAATAGTTAATTTCATAAGCAATTCACACAATCCAAAATTGTTTTTACATGATTGTTATCAATTTTAATATAGGGTACATCAGATATGCCATCGAATTTCAGCGAAAGCATCATCAGAATTAAAGCTATCAACTTTAATCCAAGTATTCTTAGCCAGTGGATATATGCTGTTGACTCATCTACAAAATAATCTTGAAAATTACATACTCAAGAATATCAAAATGAATTAATATATTCTCTTACTCATAATTAGGTTTTCACTCAGGGAGGAATCTTCCTTGAAAAGTTGCTTGACTGGAATAGCTTCTTAGTCACAGGGCTCATCTGTGCTTCATTTCTTTACCTCTAACACATACCTTCTTTGATTTGATGTGATTGTGTAACAGCAAGCTTCTTTCAAACTGGTTTAATCATCATGCTATGAATAACAACTTTTCACACCTTCATCAAGATATTTACCTGTTTCCTTTTTTTGACAAAAAATTGGTAGACTGAAAATTTAAAGAGATTGTTAAATATAATGATTTTTAAAGAAACACTCTCAGGCAATACATCCAGCCTTACCTAAATTTTATTAATCAGTATATATGAATTTCATCAACGCTGTGAATGAATTTAGATGCAAAAATGAGAAGAGTGCAAGGATAATTAATCTTAAGTTACTGGGAAAGTTGATATATATTTATGTTTATATTTGATAAGACTTCTGTTGGTAATTTAAGATATTTATTTGATATCAGTCTTGCTCTTTTTGATAGGAAAGTGGTGAATGGTAAGAAGGTAT
>JABUQX010064262.1:40000-45080 GCA_015478945.1 Trachelipus rathkii | reverse complement strand
CCAATATAATTTCTATATTTTCATTTTTGTTTATATTTTTACAGCAATTTTCTGAATTTTTTTTTAAAAAAACCCAAGTGGGCAAATAGCGGGGTTTCCAAGGTGGGGCTTTTTTGAAAAAAAACCGGGGTGGGTTTTTCGGGCCGGGCCACTTCATGCCAACCCCGTTATAGGAGAAGTTCCAACTTGCTACTCTATACTATAGGTTCAATACATCTTCTAACCTCATAATATACAATAGTTATAGTATCATTATCTACCAACGATTGATTTTCTTTTTTTTTTTTTAGAAAAAAACACATTTAATATGATCCCATGAAACTATTAAGGTTTTATATAGTATATATATATAAATATAGTGAAATAATTTATATATATATAATATATAGTATATATATATATGATATATATATACTATATATATATTATATATATATTATATAGTTACTTAATTATATACTATATATATTATAGTGATGGGACGATATATCGTCATCGTCATCCGTCAATCGGCCCAAAAAATCGGCATATTTTTTTTCAATCGTTCATCGTCATCGTCATCGTCAAATTCCGCCGATTATTTTGCCGATTAAGTGAACAAATATTAAGAATTTTGAATAATATTAAAACTCAATAATATTAATAATTATAAATAATATCAATAATAATAATACTTATAATAATAATAATAATAATAATATAATAATTAACAATAATAATAATAGATTAATAATAATAATAATAATAATAATAATACTAATAATTAAGTAAAAATAATAATAATAGATTATTATATATATATCTATATATATATATTATATTATTATATATTATATATATATATATATATATATTAATATATATTAATATTATATAGATATATTATATATATATATATATATATATATATATTTATATATATATAATAATTATATATATTATTTATATATTACCCATTTTGGCTTATTGATATGTGTGTATTGGGACATTCCAGTGCCTAAGGTTCGTCTTTCTGTTAATGCGTTCATATCCCACCACTCATCCTCCAGACAAACTAATCATATTACACATACCTTATATGCCACACCCCCTCTTCTAGACAACATCTTATACAGACATTCCTATCCCTTATATCCATACGTGTAGGAGAAAAAATTGCCCACATCGTATGTCGTGCGTGTCATAGAAGGCGACTAAGGGGCGGTTGGTAGTTAGGTTGGCTGCCTACTACCACTTATCTTTTTGCCAGAATGCTAATGCATGCCTCGGAGAAGGTCGCATCGCAGTAAGCGCCCTTCTATCCTTTGGCGAAAAATGTATGAATCGTATCTGTATAGGAAATGTCAGAGGAATAAAAGTTGAGGAGTATGAGGAGAGAGGTGATGATGTATTTAGAAAGGGCCAAATTTATGTTGCTACACAGGGGTGTGAGACTGACAGACTTGAAGAGAGAGAGAGGCGGTGTGAAAATGGAGTGGTGTGGTGTTAAATGTGTTGTGTTGCTGTGGAAAGGAATGAGAGGGGATAGAAGGATGTTTAGCAGATTCTGATGATGTGAGTTGTTGGTAGAGAGCTATGGTTAGAGTTTTGTGTGTGTGAGTTACTAGAAGTCTTAAAGGTTAAATTTAAGTTTGAAATGGTCAAAATTTGTGTGGTTGGCGACATATGATCCATCTGAGGGAAATGTTGAAAGAGAGTACGATTTTTGGGATAATCTGAATGATGTTTTTGGATGGGGGGAATAGGAGATTCAGTTCTTTGCCACATATCTTCCCATTCAAGGTATTTTTTTTTTACAGTTGTCACACACTCACGGGCAGCAGGCCCTATTCAAGGAGTGTGTTACTCTCCCAAAAAGTTCACCCCTCGCTAGCGCAAAATTACGCTATGAAGCACGGACGCAGGCCTTTACAATGAGGCGGATTAAACTCAGTTAGGATACTCTCCAGAAGATGGGAAGAGATTTCCACAAACAGAGGTGTGCGAAAGAAGGAAAGCACCACAGCAAAACTAGCCTGGGACAGTTACCCAATGTCAATCACAATTACTCGTTCGCAGATACACAGCACATATCTGTGTCTACGAAGCGACGTCGTAAAGGTCGGGTAGGTACGCGAGCGTGATAGAGGGGTTCCCTCGAGCACTTGCCGCTGCGGTACCTTTAGGATAGAGATAAAGCAACCAACATCGCGCCGCAAAGTTAGAGGGTCAAGTGAACTGGAAAGTACAGAACAGTTTATAAAGCCTTTTTTGCCGTTGGACCGACCCACTGTCCAAAAGGCCGGGTGAAACAGAAGCCCCCCCCCCCCAGATATGAGAGCAGTACTCCAAACACAGGGGCGGATGAGACCTTTGTATAGCGGAGGCAACTGAGAAAAGGAGGGGAAGGTCTCACGTCTAAACAGGAACTTCCAGTTCTTTGAGCCGCCTAGCAACCGTGTGTGTGCATGGTGAGGTTTCCAAGACATTTTTTTGTTCAATGTTAAGGCCAAGGATGTTTATATGTCAAACAGGGAGAGACGACAGAACCCGTCTGAAAGAGAGGAAGTTAGAGGTATTTTGGGAGAAGGGATTTGTAAAAGTTGAGGTTTTTTAAAGGAATTGAATTTCACAATGGTTATTTTCTATCCATTTCAGCGAGAATATAAATCGGGAAAGATTAAGACGAGAGCAATTCCAGAAGTAAAAGTTGGGAGTAGAATTGATATGAGTAAAAGAATGAAGGGTCGATATCGGCATATGAGTGGATAGAGTTAAGAGGTGCAGGTGAGAAGATCATTAATGGAAAGTAGGAATAAGTAGGAGATAAGACAGAACACTGAGGAACACCACTATTGGCAGAAAAGAAGAAGAAGTCGCCCCCTCAACAACAGCCATTATTGAGCGATTTGAAAGAAGCTAGACATAAGTAAGCAAAGAGAAGGAGAAAACCCAAAGGAGGGGAGCTTGGAGAGCAGTGACGCGGGCATGCCATACTCGGTCAAAATGCTTTCGATATGTCAAGCGCCACCACCCGTCTTCTCCCGGTAGTTCCTAAGAGCGAAAAGCCATAAATCGGGGAAATTAGGAATGTATATCGCCAGTAGACTTCGTGCAAAGAGAGCCGTACTGGCGATCGAGTGAGTTTCCAGATGATTTAAGAAGTGAGTTGAGAAGGTTTCAAAGATCTTAGATATAATACAAGTGAAAGCTACAGGGCGATAGTTAGAAGGATCAGAGCCGGCTTCCTTTTTTCGGAATAGGTTGACATGTGAGAGCTCCAACACTGAGGAGGGAAATGCTAGTATAGACATAGAGAATATAAGTTGAAGCGAGGGGCCGAAGAGATTAGCCTTTTCAGTTGGAGAATTAGCAACACAATGATGCAGATCGAATAAGAGGAGGGAAAGCCAGATTTACAGAAGTTGCTAGAGATGAAAGAGTTTGTCAGTAGGAGAACCAAGTAGGTTAGCGCACTTTCCTTTAATGAAAGCCAGCTGCTCGTCGAAGAGTATCCCTGCAACGATTTCTAGCTGAATGGAAAATAAGCGAGAGTGATAGGAAAACGAGAATTTTTCCACACTCGATGGCACTGTCTCTAGCCTGAATGGCCAGAGAATAAGCACGATCGAACCATGATTATGAGGGAAAGAAAGAGATTTAGTTTAAGAAGGAATGAATGAGGAAAGAAAAATTTATCTGAAGAAGTAAGAACCTGCTCATCCATCAACGATTACAGCTCCCTCCGTATCTTTTAAATCTTTATACATCATCTTTTAAATCCTTATGAGGAGCAATTTGCTATCATCTGCAAACTTGGAAACCTTTTACATTTACGTCCCTGGCTAAATATTAATAAATACATGTATGAGGAACAGCCACTTGACCTAGGAAATCGTTACGGACCACAAAACATGTCTCCTCATTTCCATTAATAAATACTTTTCATTTTCATTTGATTAACATTATTATTATTATTATTGATTATTATTATTATTATTTATTTATTATATCTATTATTATTATTAATTATTGTATTATTATTATTATGAGACTTAAGGAATCAAAAAATTTGATCGCTAAAAATAATTTCGGGAGGTTGAACCCCTGACCCTCCTGGTCTACAAGCCTTATATATATATATATATATATATATTATATATATATATATATATATATATATATTATATAATATATATATATATATATATTATATATCATAATATATATATATATTATATTATATATATGTATATATATTATATATATAGATATATATATATTATATTATATATACTATATATTATATATATAATATATATATATATATATATATTATATATATAATATATATATTATATATATATAACAGTATATATATATATATATATATATATATATAATATATATATATATATATATATATATATTATATATATTTATATTATATAATATATATATATATTATATATATATAATATATATATATACAGAGAGAGATAGAGAGAAGAGAGAGAGAGAGGAGATTTTTTAAATAGTTTTTTTTCAATTAATCGTCATCGGCATCGTCATCGTCAAAAATTTGCTCTAATCGTTCATGGTCATCGGCATCGGCAAAAATTTCATAATCGTCCCAATCTCTAAATAATATATATATATAGATATATATTATTATATATATATATATATATATATATACTATATATATATATATATATATATATATATATATATTATATATATATATATATATAATATATATATATATATATATATATATAGGTTCTTTTCCGTTAAAGCCCCACATCGATATATCGATTATTGTCACACAAAATAAGAATAATTTATTAAGAAATTATAATAAAAATTATAAAAATGTGAAGTTCATTTTCATTTATTGTTTTTGTCTTTTTATATTTTTATATTTTAAATTTTTTTTATTTTCAAAACAAATTTAATAAAATTAAATAATAATTTATGCATTCATTCTTTCATTGCTGGGGAGCCTACAATGATATTTTAAAAATCAAAAACATGGATTGTAGACATTTAAGTGTGAATCATGCAGTTATTATTCTTTAAATTTTTGTTTAGGTTAGAT
>JABUQX010064262.1:32500-35000 GCA_015478945.1 Trachelipus rathkii | reverse complement strand
TATAATATATATATATAGTATGGTAATCTGTAGACACGACCCACATATTTGAGACCGAAAATCTAATCTGTTCAAAAAAATTTCTGAAGTTCAGAAAAGCCTAAGTTAAGTTAATTTTTAAGAAAAATTCTTTCAGTTGGCAAGCTTCTGGAATTATGCCAGAAACGATTGCCACTAAACAATTTTCTTAAAAAATCTAACTTAACTTAACTTTTCTGAACTTAGAAAATTTTTATTGAACTTAAAAAAAATTTTCAGACTCAAAATGTGTGGGTCGCTGTCTACAGTATTTACCTATATATTTATATAATATATTATATATATTATAAATTATATATTATATAAATATTATTAGTTATTATATTATAATATATATTATATATATAATATATATGGCAAAAAGTTCACGTTTCTGTTCAGTTAGAAAGAGTAAAAAAATTCTGCGGTTATCGATTCGCACTATTTTTTTTTTCGCGTACCAGTTTATATATATATATATATAATATATTATATATATATATATATATATATTATATTATATATATATTTATATTAATATATATTATATATATATACTAGATATATATATATATATACTATATAGGCTATTTCACTTTCGTTCGGAGTTTCGGTTTCATATTTTTGAATTATCGGATATATTAAATATAAATTGAACCGAAAACCTTTTGAAATATCGAGAGTTAAAAAACAAAGAAGCTCTCATTTCGGATTTTCACCTTATAAGAATAAGTTGACTTCGCTTGTTGTGCTAACTTAAATTTAAAGATTTATTTATTTATTTAGTGACTTTTAAATATTAATTTATGTCATTTAATACATATTTATAATGAGAATGGCCTTTAAAAGCCTTCCTAAAGCATTTTCATTGCATTTTACAAGACAAAGCAGGTAAATAATATATGGCAAAATTTTTAAGGAAAATAGGTACAATTTTTTTATATTCTAATGACGAAAGATTCAAACTAACTAGGGCAAGTAAATCACTACTATTATATATATATATATATATATATATATATATATATTTAAATATTTATATATATATATATTATATATATATTATATTTATATATATATATATATATATATATATATATTATATAATATATATATTATATAATATTATATATATATATATATATATATATATATATATATATATTATATATATATATATTATATATATATTATATATATACGGTATATATAATAATAATATAATATATATATATATTATATATATATATATAATTATATATATATATTATAATATTATATTTTTTTTATATATATATATATATATATATATATATATATATATATATATATATATTTAAATTTAAAGATTTATTTATTTATTTAGTGACTTTTAAATATTAATTTATGTCATTTAATACATATTTATAATGAGAATGGCCTTTACAAGTCTTCCTAAAGCATTTTCATTGCATTTTATTAGACAAAGCAGGTAAATAATATATGGCAAAATTTTTTAAGGAAATAGGTACAAAAAAAAAAAAACAAAAAAAAAAAAAAAAAAAAAAAAAAAAAAAAAAAAAAATTTTTTTTATTATTCTAATGACGAAGATGCAAACTAACTTAGGGCAAGTTAATCACTACTATTATTATATATATATATATATTATATATATATATAGTTATTATATATATATATATTATATATATATATATATATATATATTATATATATTTTAATAATTTAATATAATATTATATATATATATATATATATTTATACTATAGCTATATATATATATATATTATATCATGGCCATATAACGGGGGCTCGGGCTCGAGCCCTTAAAAAGGGAGTTTACCCTTTTTTAGGGGGGCTCAGGCGATGGGGACGGAAGGGGGGACGGTTTCAGGTACCCCGGAGGGGATGGGTCGGAGGAAAACCCCCCGCGGACACCAAAGACCAAAGAGCGGGGTTCCGGAAGACCATCCCTTGAGGGGGGATGTTCCCCGCCCCCGGTAGGTCCACCCTAGCAGGCCGAGAGCCCGACTTCCTTAGACATCGAGGGCGGTCTACCCGTGGGTATTTGTTAGTTTTAAACACCCTAAAACACTCGGGCGCACCTATTTTTTGCGGTCAAAGTCTTTTTTTTTCCTGTGCCATGTATATGCAACAATGTGTATGCCTTACTGTAGGGGCTGTCGTTCTCTAGTTACATGTCAGCTTTAGACACTAACATATATATTATTTATATAATATATTTATATATATATTCATATATATATATAATTTTTTATATTTTATACTATATTATATATATATATATATATTATTTATATATATTATATATATATATTATATATAATATATATTATATTATATATATATTATATAAAAATATCGAAATTATATCGATATATTCCAATACTCGAGTATATCGATTATTTAGTTCGTAATTATCGAATATCGAACCTCAGACGAAAGATTGAATTTTTAATAAAT
>JABUQX010064262.1:22500-27500 GCA_015478945.1 Trachelipus rathkii | reverse complement strand
TTAAACAAGATTGGTATCATTAATTTCAGGATTTATGTTTAATTAGGTGAGGAGAGCAGATCCTCCACTCGTCTACACGTCGCCACTGACAATGCATATACTCTATTAGTACATATTATAAACTATATATATAAATAATATAATATATATATTAATATATATATATATATATATATATATATTATATCATTATATATATATATATATATATATATATATTATATATTATATATATATATATATTAATATATATATTAATATAAATATATATTATCATATATATAACAACTGCTTACCAGATTTCAACGTAACTCTCTATAAGTAATATGTGATCAGCCGCGGATATTCAAAAACAACCCCTTGAATGTAATTTCACACTGCTGGGAATGTGAACCTGGGCCTAGCGATGCTCCGCCGTAAATTTTAATCATCAAATTTCTCACGAAAGCTAGCTATATATATATATAAGAAGACTTAGTTCACCGGTGTATGGAATAAATCACCCACCCTAACTAGGAAAACCACGACTGCCATCTATCACAGTCCCACCGCTCTCGTGATACCGTTTATGCGAACAAAACAGTATGGACACTCCTCTAGCGCAGTAGTAGATATACAATTTACTTATATAACCATGGAAAACATTTGTATGATATAATCAAACTGGCTACAAATTCACGCAGTGTGATATATCCAAAAATAACCCCTTAAGTAATTTCACTTTCTGTAATTCGTTACACCCTGTAGGCTTCCTTAGCATGAATGTACGTCGTAAGTGTTTTGTCGACCACTCGCCACTAGATGTGGAACAAAATAACCTGATCTCAAACACATGCGTTGAATTTGTTAAAGCAGTTTCGTTACATATATATTATTATACATAACAGTTAGTATTCCACCGTGATTTAAAAATTATTTCACTCTGCCTCGCAGTGCCCTGTGTTATTATGTACGCTCTAACCAATCGAGTCGTGGCGTGGTAGAGTGGTCGTTAAGTTACTATTTTGGATAGTTATTGAGTGTGATTATATCACCACTACTGAGAACAATTTCTCGTCAGCTTTTACCATTAGTTCCATCGTGTTAGCTATAGTGGTCGTTCAAAAACCTTTACATATATGAGACATCTGCTTAGAGGTATAACCAAGTCACATCCCAGCATGAGTGAGAATTACTTAAGGGTCATTTTGATTATAATATACTATCATACTGCGTTGAATTTTGTAGCAGTGTTTATATATTATACTATATACATACTCAAATGTGTATATCTCCCCGGTTATAGTATTCACTACTGCGCTATATGAGTTGCCAACCTGCTTGTTGCTACGCCCTGACCGTGGACGGTTTATGTAGCTGCGTCACCGTGGTTCCTTGATGGTTGTGTTGATATTTTACCCACTCACTTGAAACAATTCTCGCGCTATTTTTAATTTTATACGTCATCGTTGGTATACGTGGTCGTCAAACACATTTACGCGGAACATACTGCTAGTAGGCCCAGGTGTTTCATTCCAAGCTCAGTGTGAATAAATACTTAAGTGGTTATTTAATTGAATAATATATATTAATATCATATGATATATATATATAATAATAATTATATATATATAATAATTATATATTATATATATATATATAATATATATTAATATATATATATATATAATATAATATAATTAATATATAATAATATATAATATATAATTAATCATTAATATATATATTATGCGAAGATATCTTACACGATGTTTTACTCATAGATGATTAAATTTGGGTTATACGTCAGACATAAGTTTGATAAGTCGATGACCTTATGTGAATATAATATAGAAGAAAAATAGATTAGAAAGTATTGTGAAGATTAAAATTGAACTTGATGTTGAGTAATAATTTTATTTTTATGTGATGTAGGTTTCAAAAGGGCAAATTATTATTCTTTTTGAACGACACCTTTTTGCTAGAAATTTCGTGAAGATTATTGAAAATAATTTAAAAATAAAGTTTTTATATGGCTTTTATTATGAAGAAGTATGTCAGAAAATTCAGAACTTGATCCCCTCCGCCCCCACAATTATTTCCAAAACCAGTAATAGATCTATGGAAACGATAACCAGAAAATCTTAGAAATATTTAGTTCCATTTAAATAAAAAGTTCTCTTTTCAAGATGTAGACATGTAATTTCGGAGTGGGAGTCCCCTTAATAAAGCCTATACATAGCATTACCAGAACTAAGATTATAATGTACAAATGCACAAAAGAGCTAAAGAACGACAGAGAGAGAGAGAGACTACGGTGAACATTAAACAAGGTTCCATTTACTAAAACCAGTTAGAATAAGTATCGCCTAGCCCATGTGGACAGTTACTCATAATAACTAATTCCGCACTTTTTCATAATGCAGTTATCTATTAGCTCACATAAAAAACTTACAATTGCTGATTTCATACATTAACACATATTGGATTTACGTCGCATCTGTCGTAATACTCTATTTTCGCATTATGTACATTAGACACACGAAATGAGTACTTTACCATACTTTTAACCTCAAGTTATCATAAAATCAGTGATCCTAGTCTTTCACAGTTAATGCAGCTCACATAGATCATCCATATGAACATAAGAATGTTGTATCTCCAACACAAAAATCATCTAAACACACTAGGCTATCTTCAATACACAGTATAAATTAATTAAGCACAGGTTCCACTTGTAAATGAGCCTAGTAAAGTAACTGAGCCATAATCTCGCATATCTGAAACCTTTATTAAACCTATTCATAATATTGTTTTCAAGACATATCTCTAATCATATTAACGTTAATGTATTAACATTTGAATCTCAGTAAATATTTAAAATAAAATGTTATATACATAACCTTGTCTATATTCTGCACCACTGGAATAACTCTAAACGCATCAATTTTGTTACTCCTAACATTAATTTGAATAAGATAATTGTAAATCAGTAAGTCATCATAAGTGAACGATAATCAGGATTTAACTGCATTTATAAAGGCATAAAATTCCAAAATAAAGGGTAACTTTTTTATTTAAGAATCAGTAAATAGTACGAGGGAATTTGCTCCATTCCAATTATTTTCAATCCTCTCCCCAGACTACCACCCCACCTCATTGACCTTTTATCCTCAATCTTAGTCTATTGATGCATGGTCATTATTTTCGAGGTATCATTTGCGGACTAAACATTATAACACATAAAAATAAGTCTCTTATTCATTGTACTAAACCATCAGAAGTTATATTTGCTAACGTAGTAAAGTTTTACATTGATTAAAGCTAAGAATAACTCAACCTTGAACTAAGAGAGTACTGTGGTCTGAAATTATTCTTGTATAATCGCCTACAACGACAAACCTAACAGCAGCTATTACGGTCGAAATTTAACCTAACTAACAATTATACAATCTTCCGCAGAACTTAAAACAACAAGTAAAATATTGTAATCCTCATTACGGTACAATAAAAGCTTGAAGCCGTCATCTTCCCGACTTTCTTTCATAGCTTTTGTATATAAATTTCTATACCAGTTAACCCATCGATATAGATTTACCATAAACTTTTACGCACTTAACTCCTATGTGTGTTGCTTCTAAACATACCATACTGACGACTCCTGCTAAGGATAATTGTGATAAGTGGTAGTCCGAAATATTAATTTCTTATCAAACTTCTTTTTCTAGCTCAATATTTAACAAAAATTTCTTCTAACTTCATATCACCCATAAACGATATTATTGTCACACCAAAACAATGATTATTTATACAAAACATTAACACTAACATATAAATAAACAAAATTTTTATTACAGTCTTTTCGACTAACTTTAATAATTTAATAACAATTACTCACATTACTTGAGAGGTGTAATTGTGTGATTGATATTTTAGATAGCCTAGTAAAGTCCGCTCAAATCACAAACATCACAACATCAATCAAATGCATGTTGCTTATAGAATTCCCTCTCATACCCTACCCTCCCTTCTTTTGATTTATGTGAGATACGATAAGGTTATTCGAGTATCATTTTGGATAAACATAAACATAAAAATTAAGTTCTTTATATACTGACTACGAATATTTTGCTTACGCAACCAAAGTTTAGCATCAATTAAAGCTAACATTCATACCTTGAAACTAAGGAGGATATCGATGATAAATGTTACGAAGATTGCAAACTTAACGGTTGCGCAGTATTGGAAATAAATCATAACTCTGACTACTTACGGCCTACCTTTAGTTAAACTATAAACAGGTACACTACAGATAATTCGATATATCGTTTCTCCACTTTCTCACGCATTTATACAACAACATAGGTAAAGACGGTTTTATTACATATATCCTAACAAATACACATTATTAAAAGGACCAATCTTATACAAGATAACCAGCATTCTGAACTATAGAATTATCTCACTATCATTCTCTAAGGTCACTTCGTCTAGATAGTATAATACAGTCATTATTGAACTATATAATTAAACGTATAGACATTAGCAAAATTTTATCGGTTACTATACCTATAACATTACTACACAAAAAAGCTTAACCTTAGGCTCACGTTATCTAAACACTAATCATGATCATAGTTACTCTAAGTAATAATACTTACATAAAACTCTTCACTTTCTCTTAACAAATCCATTCTTAATATTTAACTACAGTCATAGTAATATTTAACATAAGGTACCTAAAACTTACGAATAAACAATTTTCATTAACCAGTGAGTATCTCTTAAGTCTAAATAACATATCACCTCCCGATGAAGAAAAACCAAGCGGGGATGCACCCTTATAAGATGTGATAATCCCTGAGAGTGAATGGTAATTTTCACCCCTCGAATAAGGGGGTGTATAAGCGGTCAATTAGCTCGGAGGCCAGAGGGCTGGAGCTAGAGTATATAATATTTTAATAGTAATTATTAACTTTCAATATAAAATATAGATTTTTTTTTTTTAGAATTATTACTAT
>JABUQX010064262.1:12500-17500 GCA_015478945.1 Trachelipus rathkii | reverse complement strand
TAATAAAAGAAACTTATTTTAAATATGTATTAGTGTTATCCAAGTGTTGGTGCGCTCGGCTCAAATGACTTGGATCTCAATGTTCAAATAGATTCATAGCACTCTCATAGGCGATCGCGCCGTGCAACCGTAGGTAGGTGAACTGCTGTGTCGATGAGTGGTTTGATTTACTCGACTTACTGATTTACTGTTTTAAATCAGTAAACTATTACACGCTTTACGTAGATATTTTATTCAAATAACTTATTTTTATGTTGTGCCGACAATGTGTCTCTAGCGAGTAGAAACATTCTTTGATTCTGTCTAATTATTATGGTGGGAAAACTCTCGTCTCATATGTTTGCACTTCATCGCTTGAGGAATTATTTGGTTATCTTAGAAGAGCCGCTTATGAATAACAATTTTCTCGGTTAAATATTTACGAAGTTGATGTAAAAATTCGATGCGTTAGCATTATCTTCGTTGTCAGTATGATGATTAGACAGTACATCATGATTATGCAAATTTATTTTGCGTATAACTATTTTTCACGGTATAGTTATATGTAATAATTGAAACATCATGATATGATTTATGAGAATATGCCTTTGGAAAGTTAGTGAGTAAATATGTGTTACTGATTTTGTACGATAGTGTTATAGGTACTTTTACTTGTTAGCTTAAGTGCAGGTGAAGTGAGTTTGTTAATGATTATGTAGTTTATTTCGTATCGTTATGGTATCATATATATTATTAGTGTTTAAGGTTTATGGTCGTTATATAATGATACAATATATTTCATATAATTATAGTTTCAGGTTTATGATTTTCTGTAGAATAAAATTATTTAAGTAAATTTTGTGACTGAGGAGGTAGATATTTATGATGAGTTATTTATATAAAAAACATTAATTTTTATTTATTGATTTAAGCCGAAATGATACTATATCGAATATATCCCATGCATGAATCTAATTAGTATCAATAGATCACCCAGTCATTGTGGGAGAGGTGGAGTAAGGGGTGTTTATATAGCTTTGATTATTACTGATTTTATCAGATATTACTGCTTTAAAATCAGTTAAACTATATTAACATAATTTACTAATGATAGGTTATATTCAAAGAAACTTATATTTTTATTGATTATGTTCTTGAAATAAAAAATTTGTTTAATGTTTACAAGTTATTCGATATATGCCTGATATTGATAATAATTAGACAATGAGTTTATATAAATTTTATGTTAATAATATAATATTTACTCATGTGTAAATGTTTTAAAATAACAGTTATATATTGCTTTGGAGAAAAGTATTGTGCAAAAAGGTATAGTTATATGTGTTTCTTGATATGTCCAATATATATTTGTTGTATACTCTCTTCACTAGAGATATATAAGTATGGAGAACATATGTTAATGTTACACCTCTTTTATTAAGTGAGCAGTTAAATTGTGTTAAGTTTTCGTTGTTATATTTTATTTTCTGTGTAGTTCATTATGATGCATATGCTTAGCTTTATTAATGGGCAAAACATGTGTGTATGTTAGCATTAATAATATAACGTTAAATCTGTCCTTGAGGTGAGTATATAGAAAACCTCAAATTATTTATGTGGCTCTGTAAACTCGTTTTTATCCAAATGATACTCAGATGATGCGAGTAAATCAATCTCGATAAAGATGTAAATAATACATATAATATAGATATATATAGCTCTTGAAAAATTAGTAGTAGTAGGTTAACGTTATATACAGACTCGTTACAGATACTATGTCTCCTGTTGTATAAGTGATTTAATCTATTAGTGTTCAAAAAAAAAGTAGTAGTGTGATAAGTTATTTTATATCTGTGCGTAAGGTGATGTGTTAGCGTTATTGTCATATTGTACAAATTAACATAATTAGATTGATTTGACTTGCAAATAAAGAACATGATGGAAAATTGCTCTAGTTAGTCATTTATATTATAAAACAATGTTATCGCTTAAGCATATATTCGTGGTTAAGTATATATAAAAACTTATTTATGTACCTGTGTTTAATCCGAAAATATAAGTAGTACTTCAGCATATGTACCTGATAATTCATTAGATCGAAAGATCTAAAAGGTCATGGACGGGAATGGAGTAGGAGTAGGATAGCTTCGCTCTGTGGATCTTGTTTCAGTTTGAATGACAGATCAAATTTTTTAAATTTTATTTTTGTCATTATTTTCTTAAAATAATAATTTTTACGGTTCTCTAATAAACTATCACACTATTTTACTGTTTATTATATATTCAAAGAAACTTATTTTTATGTTTATGTTTGGATAACTTTTGATATAATTAACTTTTTATTTTGGATTGTGATATAAAACTTTGTTATGTTTGCACTTATTTGTGTAATGGGAGATATTAATAGATTTTATGAGTAATAGGTTTATAGATAATATTTTTCGATTATAATATATATGTATATTTGTTACTAGTTAATAGCATATTCTAATATGATCGTTAGGGTCTGTTATGATAATCGGAAAGGTTATATAATGATTAATTCAACTTTTTTGCTAAATGTACTGTTATGTATCTATTTTTTTAAAATATAATATTTTATATATAAGAGAATTTATCTTTGAAGCAAAATATCACTTTTAAAATCATTATGAATGAATTAAAGGTTCTGTTCTTGCCCCACTGCAATAAGTGGTTTAGTTTTACTCTTTCTACACGTACTGTGTATTTCTTTATTCAATCAGTAACTGCAAGATTTATAGTATCTGTTTGATCAAACTGTATGTCTCGTGTTTAGGTTTGTGGTTGTAAGCATTATTTTCTTAGTTCATTTTTCGGCTATGTGTAAACGCTTCTTTTATTTTGATTGTGGCGAATCTTTATTACGTTAGAGGTATTTCGCTTTTGATTTATCAGTATGGATAATCGGACAAGGATTATGATTATTTTTATTGCTTATAATCGTTACACTTTAGTCCCAGTGTGAAGATTTACGTTAATATGTTTAGAGTATGGTCTTGAAAACAGTCAGACAGGAATTAGCGTTTACGTATTTGCATGCAATTTTCGTAGTACTTTGTTTATATTTATGGTGTTTTAGTTGTTGGGAACTTGTAATGTTAAACAGTTATTCGTGGTGAAGTTTGTGTTAGTGTTATGTCTTTATAGTGACACTTATTTTCTTAGTTTCATGTTACGCCTCATGTGTATGATGCTATCTCTAGTGGATAGTGGAACATTTCTAATACGTTGGCAGTATACCGTTGCAATCAGTATGGATAATTAACCAATGTATTTTTACTGGATGTATAAAGTGTTTTATAGTTAAAGACATTAACGCCATGGTTAATAAAATTAACATTGTTTATGTTAGAGATATGCTTGACAAAGTGCTTATATTAATTTAGTTACAGTCTATATGAGCATTGCATTGTAGTTTACATATTACTGCTCTGTTAAAGTGGTAGGAACCATTTTTTACGTGTGTCAGTTTCGTTCTCTCATATTAATATAAGCGTTTCAGGTTTGTCGTTGTGTAATGTATATTCATAGTGCAGAATGATGCCTTAAGAGGCAAGCTTTAATTAAGGGTAAAAACTTTGTTACGTAGGGCATATATTCGGTTGAATCAGTGTTATAAAGAATTAGCTTTTTATGTGTGTGTTATCCCAAAATGATACTCGGAAATTGTGCTGAATCAATCGTAGATCAAATAGATCAAATAGTATCATAGATCATGCGATCTGTGGGCAGTGTTAGATCAATGGGCCTCGGTTTGATTTTAGCTGATTACTTGATTTAATTGTTATGTAAAACATAGATAATTAATAGATATATGACGTGAATTCAACTGATCAAATAGATCATTAACAGATCAATACTATAGATCATGGTTGGAATCAAGGAGTTATGGTTGTGGTGGTTTTGATTACTGATTTTAACTGATTTAGAGTATGAAAATAGAGTGACAATCAGTTACTAAAAAAATATGACTTGAAATCAATTAGATCAATAAGATCAAATAAGCATTACAAATATAAGGTAGTGTAGCTAGCTATTGTCCATGGCTTGGTTTGATTTTCACTTGATTTACTGACTTTTAGCGTGTATGTTAAACATTGACATTTTTTATTAAGGAAATTTAAGCATTGAATAGCAAGTACTATCTAAGCTCAAAATAGAATACAAATAAGGATCACGTAAGCTTTGAGTGGACATGAGTGCCTTCTCTGTATGATCGTTTGATTCTACTTGAATTTACGGTATGATAAAACGTGACGTTTTACTAAACACTATCGACTTGCATCAAAAGCATTAATAGAATCTCACTCAAGATCATGGAATGGCTGAGGAGGGCTGTTGATCTCTGAATTACTCTGATTTAACTGATTTTGACTGCTTTACTGCTATTATAATACCGGTACTTCACAAACGTTAAATTTGTAAGTGAATAACATAAAAAAAGATATAAGAAATTTGTTTCAGTTATTTATTTTTTTTTCTTGATGATTCTGAAACCATCATTTTCTAAATCTACCGACATAACATATATAAGAACACCAACATTGTTCTTATACGAATGTTATTAGTCAGACCTCACCGGATCGCCTGTTCGCGCCGGATGCGCAGGCCGCTGACCGGGGCCGCTGACACAAAACCCCGCCATGCGCCATTGAGGAGCCTCATGCACCCATAATCGAGTTCTATGATCTTATAAAACAATATATTTTAACACCTCATATTTATTTATACAACGTATTTACGTATCCAGCACCCACTGAGCCGCCTACCTGGCCAGGTGAACTCAACTCTATAGATGTCAGACTGCCTTTCCCTTCTTCTATACACTATCCAAATTTCAGCCTTCTCCGATCAATTTAACTTTTAGGGGTGGGTGGGGTCCCCCTTCGGAGGACCCAAGGGGACGTAACCTCGTCTACGACGAGGTTACGTTACCATCTAACCCCCTCCAAATTTTAACCCGATACGATAACTCTAACCTCTATAGATATATATCGGAG
>JABUQX010064262.1:0-7500 GCA_015478945.1 Trachelipus rathkii | reverse complement strand
ATATCATCGACTTAATAGTAGCTGAGCAGTTTCTAAATACATGCCAGAAAGAACTCGCGATATTCTTGCGTGAAAGAAAAATTAACAAACTTGATATGATTGCTCAAGAAGCAGAGAATTATCTCCTGGCACATAATAAAAACTTGGCGTCAATAATTAATAAAGAAGATTCATCAAAGAAGGAGAGAAAAGATGCGAGTGAAAACTACGATCAGTTTGAAAGGCAAAAATATCCGACCACGTGTTTTGAATGCGGCAAGAAAGGGCACGAGGCCATCGATTGTAAAAATTATAACTCCTATAGGTGGAAAGATGCTAGTGAAAGCCGAAATCAGTTTGAAAGGCAAAAATATTTGATCACATGTTTTAAATGCGGCAAGAAAGGACACAAGACCATCGATTGTAAAAATTACAACCCCTATAGAAAAGACGATCAATATAGGAACTATAACAGTCGTCCCAGCAATAATTGGAGAGAGGAACCAAAGAGGGCGGCTGCCGCTATAACAAGTGAAATTAAGCAACGAAATAAGGATGATGTTTCTGATATTACGCCAATACATAAAGATATGACAACTGATAAAGGCGTCGACCTCATGAAACACGTTGACAGTAACAATAGGATTGCTTTAGCGTGCGGCGAAACTGTACCTGTCGTCGGAGCCGCGTACGTGAAGAGCAATAGCATAAGGCATAATATTCAGAATGCAGTGATGCCAGTTGTCAACGGAAGATCAAATGAACTGGCTGGATCTTCTAAGAGATACCATTATTGAATGTGTCGATAGATCAAAAGTAAGTATGCGAGCCAACCAAAGAACCCTGAAGAGGAAACAAATATGTTAATAAGACAATACGCAAGAGACGCACCTCGTGGTTAGATATTGATGTTGATACACACCTACTACACGGGCGTACTGAAGCTATTAGCTCTGACGACGGCAATCTTATGACTTGATAATAGGAAATATTCCTGGTGCGAGGAGTGCAGAAGACCCTATCGAAAATGTGGCAATGTCTCGCGCAAGAGAATCGGACGATTCGCAGAAGGAAGAGGCCGCAACGCATGAGGATACAATGGAGTACATTGACGGCCAAGTAGTAATGTCATACGCGGGCGAAACGACTGGCTTGCAAGAGGAAGTAACCGAGGCGCTTGATGACACATTAGAGCACCCGGTTGGTCAGGTGGCAATGCCACGCGCTAGTGCAAACAATTTACAGGAGGAAGGGTCAGCTGTATCTGAGATCGCCCAACAGCCATATGAGAACGAAGGAAAACCGGACGATATAAATACCGCGTGCGTAGGTGTAGTGGATTCTGAAGGGTGTGAGAAAGAAGAATTAGATTTGGGAGAGGACGTGATCGTCTTAGGGAACTGCACTAAGGAGAGCGTCAGTGATATTAAGATTGGGGCCAAGATAGATGAGGGTAAGAAGACGGAGATAAAAAAGAGATTAAAAACATTGGAGTATGATGGAGAGTCGACAATGTCAGAAACTAATTACCTTTCAAGAAAATTAATAGAATTTGAGCGTCGAATTCAAGAACTTGAAAAGTCAAAAATTCATTTGGCGGATTTAAAACGTACTCAGGAACAACTTAGAAGACTTTATGGAGAATTTACCGCTAAGTGCGAAGAAAATTCACGCCATATTGTCGAAATGTCAGAACTCAAAAATAAATTACACAATCTCCAAATTGAATTAGATGAAGCCAGAAATGAAGTTACAGCAACTCAGCGCACGGCTGAAGATGTTACCGCAATTGGAAAACGAAAATGCGAAGAAGAGAACGCCTCTGTTCAAGAGATTACGAGAGAAGAATTTATTTCAGCAGAAAATGAAATTCGGTATCTCAAATCAGTTATAAAGAAACTAGGAAAGGAGAAACTTCATTATCAAGGCTTATATGAAAAGTTAATTGGAGACAGTGATTTGAAAAGAGGAGACATCTTGAGTCGGAATGTTATATCTGCCATTGTAGAAATAGTTTTGGGAAAGATCCAAAGTCTCAATTCTGCAAATTCTCCGAGTTGGAATACTAGTTCATTAGAAAAAGTTTCAATAAGTGATGAATCAGTAAAGGAGTCTGAAGTGATTGATATATCAGTTGAGGATTTAATAATTGATCCTGCTAATGAAACTAAAAATGAATCTATGGAAGGACCTAAGGATAAGCCTCTTGATGAGTCAAGAGAGGAGAGGAATCTAAATCTTGGAAAAGTTAAAAAGAAAGGGATTCTCAAACATCTAGTTGAAAGGAGAGGTAAAAGGTAAAGAGTGATTGCTGGAAAAGTTGTACTAGAAGCCAAGAATAAAGCTGTAGCAGAAGGAAAAGAAACACCTTTGAAAGAAATACCCTTGATTCGGAAAACATTCACTGAAGATTTGAGATTACCTGACGAGGACTGGGATGTGAAGTTTAATGTTTTTGTTAAAAGAAAAGCCCTGTTTTCTTTCTTAATGGGGGCGTGTGTTATGCTATTAGGAATATCAAGGATGAGATTTTAAGCTCCACAGAGATGAGCGATTAGATTTATTTATTTTCGTGGAAATATTATTTATTTGATAAAAGCAATTAATTTAAGGATAATTTCTATTTAAAAACATTTTAAGAAAATTTAATTTTTAAGATAAAATTATCCCGTGGGAATAAAGATATCAAAGGTAACTTCACACCTGATATCTTCGATACAGTGAAAGTTCATAAATAGAGGTCAATTTGTTCTCACGTGGGTTCTATCTCTTGTTGGAAATCTATCATTGGAGACTTGTCTATCGTATCTGACTCTTATTTAAGAAGATCCTGTTTCAATAAAACTCTACGGCAGAAAAGAGTTACAAGAAGAACACGGATTGGAAAGATATTGATTCGATCGAAAGACACCAGTGGAATATTAATTTTAAAGAGAGGATTTAGAGTATCTAGTGAATACTCAGTGAAAATACTTTTGTGGAAGAAGATAGACACCTATTTTTTTGGAAGTTATTTTGAAGAGAAACTTAGAACGTCCTGAAATCACTTGAAGACTTTGAGCTTGACTCAGAAACTATTAATTGAAGAATTACTTACGAATTGAAAAGAAGACTTTGTATTTATTTACTGAGGAATAATTTACAGATCAGAAGGAACACTTTGTGATTAATTATCGAACTGACTACTGATAGTCTGTGGAAGTCCATCTGTGACTTGGATCTGATCTAGCATTCAGAAGATTTTTTTGTGATCGTTATTGAATCGTTTACTGATAGTCTGTTGAAGTCTTCTAGCGACTTGGAAACGATTTGGAACCAAATAGACTTCGTGAATATTTGTTGAACTTTGTATCTGAAGTAGTGGTCTACATTGTGAAGTTTTACCCTAGACAACTTAGTTTATATTATTTTTGTTGATTGTGAATAAGAGGAACTCCGGGTATTTGTCGACGGTTTATTTTTTGGACGGATAACCCAATCTTGGTGACAGTAATTGGAGGCCTAGTCCGGAATTAGTTTTCTGAAGAAATGTTGGATATAGTAGCGAAACGTTGGTTGTGCTTTCTTCAACTGATGCGTTATTACAATTCTCTAGCAAAAATTGCTCTTACAGAACTCTGCTTAAATAGGAAGAAAGACAGCTTGAGAGTTGACGAAGAAAAGAGAAGGCTGCCAGAGAAGCAGCAGATAAGAGCTGCCAATAAACGCGGCAGATAAGAGAAGCTGCCAAAAAAGCTGCAGAGCGAAGCAGCAGAAGAGAAGAAGCTGCCAATAAGCCGGCAGAAAGAGAAGCTGCCAAAGAAGCTGCCCAGGGAAGCAGCAGAGAGAGAAGCTGCCAATAAAGCGGCAGAAAGAGAAGCTGCCAAAGAAGCTGCCAGAGAAGCAGCAGAGAGAGAAGCTGCCAATAAAGCGGCAGAAAGGGAAGCTGCCAGAGAAGCTGCCAGGGAAGCAGCAGAAAGGGAAGCTGCAAGAGAAGAGAAACAAAGAGAACATGAGTTAGAACTTAGAAGGATGGAACTTCAAGCGGGCAATAATACTCAACAGCAAGTTGTAAATAACAATGATGTTAACGCTAGAGGGTACCAAAGCTCCCTCCTTTCGCAGACAACAGGGACGAGATTGATTGCTACCTTGAACGTTTTGAAAGATTCGCAGAAATTAACGGATGGGATAGAGGAAATTGGGCATCACACCTTAGCGCTCTATTGACAGGGAAGGCTTTAATAGCATATTCTCGCATCCCTAAAGAAGAATCAAAGGACTATGATAAACTAAAAAACGCCCTCCTGCTATGTTACAACTTAACAGAAGACGGCTATAGAATAAAATTCAGAAGTGCGAAGGCATACAACGACGAAAGGCCTATCCAGTTCATAGATAGATTGAAAAATTATGTAATGAAATGGACGGAACTGGCAGAGATTAACAAAGATTTTAATGATATTATCGACTTAATAGTAGCTGAGCAGTTTCTAAATACATGCCAGAAAGAACTCGCGACATTCTTGCGTGAAAGAAAAATTAACAAACTTGATATGATTGCTCAAGAAGCAGAGAATTATCTCCTGGCACATAATAAAAACTAATTTCAACAATTAATAAAAAAGATTCATCAAAGAAGGAGAGAAAAGATGCGAGTGAAAACTACGATCAGTTTGAAAGGCAAAAATATCCGACCACGTGTTTTGAATGCGGCAAGAAAGGGCACGAGGCCATCGATTGTAAAAATTATAACTCCTATAGGTGGAAAGATGCTAGTGAAAGCCGAAATCAGTTTGAAAGGCAAAAATATTTGATCACATGTTTTAAATGCGGCAAGAAAGGACACAAGACCATCGATTGTAAAAATTACAACCCCTATAGAAAAGACGATCAATATAGGAACTATAACAGTCGTCCCAGCAATAATTGGAGAGAGGAACCAAAGAGGGCGGCTGCCGCAATAACAAGTGAAATTAAGCAGCGAAATAAGGATGATGTTTCTGATATTACGCCAATACATAAAGATATGACAACTGATAAAGGCGTCGACCTCATGAAACACGTTGACAGTAACAATAGGATTGCTTTAGCGTGCGGCGAAACTGTACCTGTCGTCGGAGCCGCGTGCGTGAAGAGCAATAGCATAAGGCATAACATTCAGAATGCAATGATGCCAGTTGTCAACGGGAAGATCAATGGAATGGCTGGGATCGTGCTAAGGGATACCGGTTGTGAATGTGTCATAGTCAAAAAGAAGTATGCGTCGCCAAACCAAAAGACCGGGAAGAGGAAACAAATATTGTTAATAGACAATACGATTAGAGACGCACCTGTGGTTGATATTGATGTTGATACACCCTACTACACGGGGCGTACTGAAGCTATAGCTCTTGACGACGCAATCTATGACTTGATAATAGGAAATATTCCTGGTGCGAGGAGTGCAGAAGACCCTATCAAAAGTGTGGCAATGTCTCGCGCGAGAGAAACGGACGATTCGCAGAAGGAAGAGGCCGCAGCGCATGAGGATACAATGGAGTACACTGACGGCCAAGTAGTAATGTCATACGCGGGCGAAACGACTGGCTTGCAAGAGGAAGTAACCGAGGCGCTTGATGACACATTAGAGCACCCGGTTGGTCAGGTGGCAATGCCACGCGCTAGTGCAAACAATTTACAGGAGGAAGGGTCAGCTGTATCTGAGATCGCCCAACAGCCATATGAGAACGAAGGAAAACCGGACGATATAAATACCGCGTGCGTAGGTGTAGTGGATTTTGAAGGGTGTGAGAGAAAGAAGAATTAGATTTGGAAGAGGACGCGATCGTCTTAGGGAACTGCGTACCTAAGGAGAGCGTCAGTGATATTAAGATTGGGGCCAAGATAGATGAGGGTAAGAAGACGGAGATAAAAAAGAGATTAAAAACATTGGAGTATGATGGAGAATCGACAATGTCAGAAACTAATTACCTTTCAAGAAAAGTAATAGAATTTGAGCGTCGAATTCAAGAACTTGAAAAGTCAAAAATTCATTTGGCGGATTTAAAACGTACTCAGGAACAACTTAGAAGACTTTATGGAGAATTTGCCGCTAAGTGCGAAGAAAATTCACGCCATATTGTCGAAATGTCAGAACTCAAAGATAAATTACACAATCTCCAAATTGAATTAGATGAAGCCAGAAATGAAGTTACAGCAACTCAGCGCACGGCTGAAGATGTTACCGCAATTGGAAAACGAAAATGCGAAGAAGAGAACGCCTCTGTTCAAGAGATTACGAGAGAAGAATTTATTTCAGCAGAAAATGAAATTCGGTATCTCAAATCAGTTATAAAGAAACTAGGAAAGGAGAAACTTCATTATCAAGGCTTATATGAAAAGTTAATTGGAGACAGTGATTTGAAGAGAGAAGACTTCTTGAGTCGGAATGTTATATCTGCCATTGTAAAATTAATTTTGGGAAAGATCCAAAGTCTCAATTCTACACATTCTCCGAGTTGGAATAATAGTTCATTAGAAAAAGTTTCAATAAGTGATGAATCAGTAAAGGAGTCTGAAGTGATTGATATATCAGTTGAGGATTTAATAATTGATCCTGCTAATGAAACTAAAAATGAATCTATGGAAGGACCTAAGGATAAGCCTCCTGATGAGTCAAGAGAGGAGAGGAATCTAAATCTTGGGAAAGTTAAAAAGAAAGGGATTCTAGAACATCTAGTTGAAGAGAGAGGTAAAAGAAAAAGAAAGATTGCTGAAAAAGATATACTAGAAGCCAAGAATAAAGCTGTAGCAGCAGGAAAAGAAATACCTTTGGAAGAAATATCCTTGATTCGGAAAACATTCACTGAAGATTTGAGATTACTTGACGAGGACTGGGATGTGAAGTTTAATGTTTTTGTTAAAAGAAAAGCCCTGTTTTCTTTCTTAATGGGGGCGTGTGTTATGCTATTAGGAATATCAAGGATGAGATTTTAAGCTCCACAGAGAAGAGCGATTAGATTTATTTATTTTCGTGGAAATATTATTTATTTGATAAAAGCAATTAATTTAAGGATAATTTCTATTTAAAAACATTTTAAGAAAATCTAATTTTTAAGATAAAATTATCCCGTGGGAATAAAGAAATCAAAGGTAACTTCACACCTGATATCTTCGATACAGTGAAAGTTCATAAATAGAGGTCAATCATGTGTTACATGGGGGTTGCATATCTCTTAGTTGGAAATCTAATATTGGAGACTTGTCTATGTATCTGACTCTATATTTAAGAGATTCCGTTTCAATAAAACTCTACGCAGAAAGATTGACAAGAAAGAACACGGTATTGGAATAAATTTGATTCGGATCAAAGACACCAGCCTGGAATATTAATTTCAAGAGAGGATTTAGAGTATCTAGTGATACTTCAGTGAAAATACTTGTGTGGAGAAATTAACACCTATTTTTTGGAAGTTAATATTTGAAGAGAAATTAGAACAGTCATGAAATTCATTGAAGATTTTGAGCTTGATCAAAAACTTATAATCTCTCTTTTTTTTT
>JABUQX010064261.1:15000-28176 GCA_015478945.1 Trachelipus rathkii | reverse complement strand
TAACAATAATATCAATTCTTATGCAGTCAAAATATTCTTGTATCATATGAAAATATAACTATGAATAGTATGTATGTTCTAGATGTTGTAATAAGCACAAAAAAGTATGGCAGCACTAACAAAAATTCTGTTCTCATTAACTCATTTGAGTAGGTATTGGTGTATTGTGGAAATTAAAAAAAAAATATAAATAGCTTCTTATTACATTATATTCAAGTTATATAATAATGAATTCCAAATGCATAAATTGTTTTTTAAAAATATATAAGAAATTTATCTACATTCATTAGTTAAAGTGTTAATGGTGGTTATGATTATTACCGGATGTATATGTTAATATATTAGGAAAGGTTCATACGAGGTTTTTATTATATATTTACCTTAACACAATACATACACCACACACTACACACACACAACACACAAACACACACACACTACACACACACATACACACACTACCACACACATAAACCCACCACTCGAGCGCACAACACACACTATTAAATAAATGTGAAATCCCTTACTACGCACATGTTAATGATATATATATATAAATATTATATATATCATTAAATAATATATATAATATATATATTAAAATATAAATTATTAAATATATAATAATATATATATTTAATATAATAAAATATATAATATTTATAATATATAATAATATATATATTATATAGTATATATATATATAATATATATATATATATATATATATATTATATAATATATATACGGTATTAAATATAATATATATATATATATATTAAATATATATATATATATATAATATATAATATATTATATGATATATAATATTAATGTATATATATTAATCTAAGGGCTTGCGGTAGTATCCGAGTAAATAATAAATTTTCGTAATCACTCTCGAAACTCCTTAAATTCAAATTTGAATTTTCGACTCGACTCCGCCTCCGACTCCACTTAAACAAAAATTTTCACTCCCGACTCCGACTTTATATACACACATTATATCAAAAATAATTTATCGAGACTCCGATCATCCGAACTTACTCACGTAACTCAACATGTCTAAATTCAAAATTTATGACTCTGACTCTATATATGATGCTTACAGATGTATTACATAGTAAAACATTTATTTTTTGTTTTATCAAATCAAACTGTTTTCTATCACGTCTTAATAGCTATCTAGCCACGCAAATACAACACAATCATAACACAGAACGTACATTATACATATGATATCTATATCTTCCAAATGCTTATATATACACGGTGAGTAAAGGAGTAACGTTATAATAGATCAATTTATAAGATGCATAGGCTAGAAACATCATGACTAACTACTTATATTTACTATCTAAGTTGCCAAATACAAATTTAACAGTACACGTACTTAATTATAGATGCATAATCTAATATAATTTTTATTTTTCTATTATAATAAATATAAATAATAGTCATTAATATAATAATTAATCATAGTTATTATTATATTAACGATCAGTTTCAAATAATAATTAAATTAAAATAATAATAATAATATAATAATAATAATAAATAATAATAATAATAAATAATAATATATAATAATAATAATAATATAATAATATATAATAATAATATAATAATAATAATATAATATATAAATATATATATATAAATTAAAATTAATAAAATAATTAAATAATAATTATAAATAAATAGTAATTAATAATATAATATAATTATATAAATAATATAATAATTAAATAATTAAATATAATCTCGTTGTTTGAGAAGATCTAAAATTATGCTAATAATAATGGTAGTAGGGTGAGCTGTTAAAATAATAATTAAATAATTAGTTCTGTACTGTTAAATTGGTAATATTAAATAAGTGGTACTTTTTCACCTACAACAAATTAAATAGAACTTTATTTATATTTAGATATATATATATAATATATATAATATAATATATATATATATATAATTATATTATTATAATATATATATTATATATATATATATAATATATTATATATATTATATAATTATATATATATATATTATATATATATTATATATATATATATATAATATATAATATATATATATAATTAATATATATATATATTATATATATATATATAAATATATAATATATATAATAATTAATATAATATATATTATATATATGGAATAGCACTAAATAAAATATCAACACAAAAACTCTAAGAAATATTCACACTTTAGTAAGACCCTGTAATATCTATATGTGACTAGAAGTATACAATATCGAAAATTATGTCATATACCTATATCGAACATGTTTACAATTATAAATCCGTATAAACCATAATCTTAAATTAATCATACCCATTTCATAGTTAATATACAAATAATTGAAACTTTATTAAATGTAATAAAATTATTCAAAACATAAATAAAAATCTTGATAGCACCACAATTAAATAAATACCCTCCTTACTTAAGTTATGTATTTAAAATAGATAATATATATATATATATACCTTATAGTATTATCCACAAACAATAAACAGGGCATATGTATTTACATTTAATTTTTCACAGCATAAAGCTAGTGCAATCTGAAGACATAATAGTATATAATAAGAGAGCCAAATCATTACAACTCAAATCCATTAATGGATATTTCTTTGAAGTTTCTTCACTGAATTGAAATTCCAATAAGCGCAAAATATGAAATCACATTAAGATTTGGGAAGATTTTTTTTATTATGTTTTTTTGTTCTACTTTGTAATAATTTGGCAAATGTTATCAGATTGAGGTGAAGTTTTATAAATGATAAAAGTAAATGAGAAATTGTAGGGTGTTTAGGTATTGTTTGTAATAAGAAAGATGGAAATAAATGGGTTAATCAGATGTATAGAGGTGATCGTGCTGGAAATTGAACAGCTGAGAGACCGAAGGAAAAGTGGATTGCGCCAGAAAGAGTGCTTGACGGAAAGGAATTTGAGTTTGGTTCAAACGAGTGAAATAGTGCATATCTTAATTGCAACATAGCTATAATGTTAAACAAGGAAAATACATTTTTTTTAACTCCATACATATTTATTCACTTAATCAGTTATCTAGTAAGTAAACAAACTTTAGTTTAATAATAATATAATATACTATGTATATAATATACAATAAGAATTTGAAAATATGTCCTTCTTTCCTGTAATTAAGAAGATTGGGAAATAATATATATATTTTTTATATGATTATTATTGTATTATATTAAAGCCCGTTTAAAATTTAAATAGTAAGACAGATATGTATGAAACTGAGATAGAGTGCTACGATGGCTATCACCACTTATGGAGACTATACATTTATTGCTGATCATTCTATATATAATATGATCCAATATTAGGATAAATACAAAAATCTTTCACAGTGAAACAAACAACTTTAAACCAATATTTATACAATTAAAGGTATAATGTCGACGAAACCCTTAGCTATTTTATAGGAACATAAGATCATTACTAATTATACATAGTTATCATATCATAGAATTCAAAGTTTCAATGACTCACTTTAAAATTCACATACGAACTTAGGTTAATAATGCTATTTATTACTATCTATTCTTTCTTATAGACATCAAAATCAATTTTTAATAATGCTTAACCCAGCTCATTATCACACGGCATTGTACTCTCCGTTATAACCACACGCATAGAAATGCTCTGTGTCCCTAGCTTTCTACATGATCTCACTAGATTTTTAGACTCTCAGACTGATCTTACACACAAAACGTTATCGTGCGAGTGTATAATATTTTAAGTTTATATACAGAGCATATACGTATACCATTAATTAGTTATGAAACTTGGTAGAAAATAACTTTTTAGTGAATGAATGAGAATATTGCCTGAGTCAATTAAGTAAATATTTTAATATATTATACTGTGACATCCACAATATTATAAGGGAATAACTATCATATACTATAGAATACCTAATACTTTTTGAAATGCAAATATCAATAAACTTTCAAACTTATTATTTTTATATATATATCTAAATTAGTAGAAAATTTCCTCCTGAAGAAGGTTTAAGTAAATTATATTTTTAATAATTACTATAATATATGTATTTTTATAGATGCACAGAAAATTTAATTTATAGAGAGGTGTATCTGAACTAAAATTTCAATTCAGTCAAAAATTGCAAATCCAGGTTTAGTGAGAATCAAGAAAAATAAGATTCTCATATTAACATGTATTTCTATTTACTCTAAAGATTCCTTGAACACATTTATATTTTTATAATATATTCTATTTCTCTTCACACATAGTTCTGATAACCGCTACACAACACTTATCACCACATACTTCTTTTCCGTACTTCTCGTACTCTCAATATTTCATATAAGGTAATACTTCATTCACCGTAATCCCGGGAAGCCTTGAGAGCTCTGGTGACCCGGTAACGGCCGTGATGCTCTCTGCTGTATCCTCTTGCGAAGCCGGAGAGCGTGAAAATTTATCAGCTCATTTTTTAATTTCATGATATATTCACCTTTAAGTTATAATTTTTTCTTAATAATGAAAATACATTGTTATTAATTGCAAGAAGATGTGTCTGCGACACGCATATTTCAACATAATTAAAGATACTAGTCATATTCTTTATTCTCCTGCTACTTTAGTACATTTCTCTCCGTTATTCCCGTACACATATTCCCGGCAATGTTCGAACGTTTTATGTATATTCCCGGTATCTCTCCTTCTTGCTTCCTCCGTGTCTCTCTCGTACTGCCTCTCTCACCCGTCACCTCATCTCAAGTTTCTATGTTATCGCAATATGTTATAGATTTTCTCTATAGCAACATCATCCGCTGACACACTATTTTCATCTACACTCATGTCCATGCCACCTCATATCTTCGTATCATCCACTTCTGTGAAGAGGCATGTGCGTATGACCGCGTGTAACCTGAGAGTTCTCGGAGCTCCTCTGTCTACCCCGTCGTCGGTAATGCTCGGTCATACTTGCGCAGTCGAATCTCGAAGAGCTCTGAAATCCAATGGTATCAGATTTGATTTCCTTTTTGCGTCTAAATACATCTCACTTATTCTTTTCGTGCGGGCGAAAATCATTTATACTGCCTCACAAAGACGTTCAATCCTCGTCACACATCTTTCATACATCTCTATGTACATTCAAACCTCTTCAGTGAGTCCAATCCGTGCGTCAGCTCTCTGCGTCACTCCAGAGCCGTACCTCGTGAGCCCATGCTCCGTCCTGCTAGCCTCGGTAGTGACTCTTTCTCTATTGTGTATGAACTTTATTTTATTCTCTTCTCTACATTCAAACACATTTATGTTCTTATGCAGCGCTGAAAACCTTTACTATATTGGTCTTCTAGATATATATCTGATGTATCTCTTAACAATGTTTCATATCTATGTGCAATGAATCCATGTGAGTCACTAGATCCCTGGCATCCGCTGATGATACGATGCGGACGTCATAGGAGTCTACATAAGTGAGAGCCGAAGTAGCGCGTAGAGAGATACAGGAAGGATATTGTGCTCTAGCTGTGAATTAAATCAAGCGACTTTCGTCGCGCTAACCGTGTTACTAGGTCACGTGCCGGAGTTTCCAGGTGCCTCCATTCCACTCCTAGTATAATGTAAGTTAAATTATAATATTTTATCTCAATTCTCACATTCATTATATATTAATATATATGTAGTAGGCCTAAGTATAGGCCTTTGAGTATAACACAGCATTATGGGTATGAGAAAAAGCGGTGCTATTTAAAAATAATCTACGCTTTGAGAAGTGCACGTTATCTATTATTTAATGTGACAGTATATATGGATAATGGCTTATGATTGTAGATATAATAAGTACTGATAGGTTATAACATGTTTAACTATATATACAGAGCAATAATATATATCACTATATATATATATATATATATATATAGTATATATATACTAAGTATATATAATATCGATGTAAAAGTTCCATATATATACATATATATATATATATATATATTATATATTATAATATCCTAAATTTTTTTTATTTTATTGGTATATATACATATGATTATAGCCATCTTGACGGTAATAATATATATATTTAACAAAATTTAATATACTATATATATAGTACTATATAATATTATAATATAATTAAAATAGAATAATATATTATAATAATATAAATAATACATATTTATATATCGATATATCATATCTATATATATATATATATATATATATATATTATATAATATTTTTCAATTATTTGCTTGAAATTTCGTCAAACAAAGAAGAAGAAGATTAAACAAAAATCTATATTGCAACAGTTTTCGATTTCCAGTTTCACACAAGCTTAACCTTTGAATATAAAAACTTTTATAAATTGATTTGTAATTCTTTACGATTGGAAGCTTTGTTTTTTAACCTAACCTAACCTAACCTATCCTAACCTAATCTAACCTAACCTAACCTAACCTAACCTAACCTAACCTAACCTAACCTAACCTAACCTAACCTAACCTAACCTAACCTAACCTAACCTAACCTAATCCAACAACATAAACTTGATTATTTTCGAACCAGATTTGTTCGTTATACAAAATCGATTTGCCAGAATCTTGCTTTAATTGTTATGTACATTCAGATTTTATGGGTGTACTAGAATGTATACTCGAATATTCATTAAACTTCTTTATCTTTGTTATATTTGCCAGAATGATAAAATATTTTACTGAGGAAATCAAATGTCGAAACATACTTATATGAATTAAAGTATCCAAACAAATGAAGAAGAAAAACAGTGTGATTTTTTTCGGCAGCTGAAAATAATACGTTAAATGAAACAAATAAAATGAATTGGAAATTTTAATTCATGTAAAAAAGTATATTTATTTATCTATTTACTTATTTATTATTTATTTATTTATTTATTCATTTATTTAATTATTTATTTTTATGTTTATTTTAAGTAATATAAATAAAAATAAATGAAAGAAACATCAAGTTACAAATTCGTTAAAAATATTTTTTTTAAATATTTTTGAAATATTTAAATAAAATTTTTTAAAAGATTGAAACTTGATTTAAATTTCTTTTTTAAAAGTAACATTTTTATTCTGAATTCCTTTGACTAAATATGGTCATGAACTTCAATTATTCATTCTATATATAATAATAATCTATAGAGAATTATAATATTCAGTAGATTCATAAATAATATATTACTATTAGTGTTGTCAAAGAAAATATAAATTCTGCTCATATTTGAGGACATTCAAGAAAAAAAGAAAAGAAAAAGAAAGTTTTAGAAAGAAAATTTAAATGATACAAGTCTCTAGTCAAAAACTGTGAGAATGACAGTTGCGTTTACCCAAGTTTTCCTAGCGTTTGAAATTGTTTGAAGGTTGTATAGTCCTGTTTGATATATGGCTTATAAGCCATAATTCAAACAGGACTGAATCACCTTTATAAGATTTGAAAAGCTACACAAATATTGGTAAGCGAGACTGAAAACTTTTTAAGGTATTCAATTAAGTTAAAGAAAATTAAATTTGAAATCGAAAAAAAAGAGAAATATAAAAGAATATATAAAAGTTCTTTGACTTAGGATATAAAATTGCAATGATTTCAATAATTTGAGCTAATTATCCTTCGATCGAACTAATGCTGTCGTAACCCGGAGACTACTTTACTATATATAAGAAGCACAAAATTTAATTAGATACATATGATGAAATAAAACAAATATCATATCGTAATTATACCGAATAATTATCGCTGTGTAACACATTTTTGTCTTTGGGCAACAATTGTAATTTCCTATTGTCTTATACTAGAAGGTGTGAAAAATGGCTAATATTTCCTCCAGACTTTGGTTTTGTGACCGGAATAATGATATTTCACAAATTTACCAATTCCGATATAAGTAATTGGTGAATATAATCATTCTCGGTTACACAAAATAAAAGAAAACGACATATAGCTCAAAAGTAGCATTTATTAGTTTATACAAGAGTATGGATGGAGGAAACAATATTTTCTGGGAATCCAACAGAGGCTCCCATCTGACATTGTTCCTCAATACACTGAACTCAATCCGCTCTGGTCAATCCTGCTTTTGGTAATATTCTATGGAGGCCCTGCTGTCCCAGAGACAAAGGTAACATGGAAACTTGGTAAAACCGCCTGGGAGACCCATCAGAAAGGCCATCATTTGAAATCTCCGTTAACTTCCCAATTGTGTTCTTCATATTTCAAGGCACTTGCCAAAAGCTTCACACTGTTTTGTTACTCCTTGAGCTGGACCGAGTGAGCCAAGTGAAGAGATGGATACATATTCCCATTTTGAAGTAGCATAGCTTTGAGACTCTTCCATGAGCTATCAATAAAGAGATGCCACTTGCAGGGGTTACAGGCAATTCCAAGTGCCTCAAGCAAACCTGTCACATTTGGTTAAAGCAAAACTGGTGAAAAAAGTTGAAAAAGAGGGGTGACGTTTTTTCTTGTATGCGACTTTCACACTTTCGTGTAACAAATTTCATTGCTTGTGTCTCAACGTCAAAAGCTCGACATTAGACTTTGTGAGACCAAGATCTCTGATCAAGTCGCTGATGTCCTCAGCTATACACTATGTTCAGGATCAACGACTTCGGCACAATGTACTACGTTTGCTAACCACTAGATGGCTGTCTTGGTACAGAGAGCTCAGGAGTGTGGCACTTGGGCAATGGATAACAGAAGGTCTAAATATATGACAGCAGTGGGTGAGATCTAGCAGGGCTTATGGAGCGAACGCTCCTCCCTCGTTCAACAACATCTCATTTAATGGAATGGGATATTAAATATTATCTGTGGAATGGGATGTTAAATATTATTTTCTATAGAATTCAAACATGTATGAACTGTTAAAATGTCTCTAAGCCTTTCTCTCACACACATTGCTTTACGATACCTCCCACCATAACCAATACACATTTCAGCCCACAATCTAACTGTGCCACCTTTAACAACATCAATTCCCCACCTGACATGGCTTCTTTGCTTCAACCTCCCACCTTCCTTACTCTCCTCCCCAAGTTCATCCTCAACCAACAGCCCTTTCATTGGCTCTCCACCAAAACAAAGCCTCTGCTTCTATAATACCTCTTCTCATATGACACTCTATACATTCAGGACCCTACAGATCCCCCAACATTTTAAATATCCATTACAACCCTTTGTCTGCTCATCTACCTATTACTTCTCCCCAACTTAACATTTCTTAATTCCTCTCTCTCATTTCTTTTATCCTTTTAAGTTTGGATTAACCCAACCCATTCTCAACCATCCAAATATATCCCCGCAAACCACTCACCCATCCCATCTAGATATATCCCTTCCTGTACCCCCCAATTATAGACAACGATCCAAGACTATCTATGGCTCATACCCTCCTCAACCCCTTTCAATGAAATTAAGCAGTCAGATGAAACAACTTCAACCCCAACACCCAACACCAAACACAATAACCACAAATAACTTTTATTTCCCCTCCCCTACAGCTCCCTTTCTAATCTGAGACAATCACTCGAGGAAACCAAACACGGCCTTCCTCCTAAACAACCTATTCCTCGAGGTACAGCTCTCCCTCCTTTCTCTCTCTCTCTCTCTCTCTCTCTCTCTCTCTCTCTCTCTCTCTCTCTCTCTCTCTCTCTCTCTCTCTAAATCAAATCTCCTGCTTCACCCCCACCTCTATCATCTGACTCTCCACCACTCCTACCGCGTGAGGAGCATTTCATCTCAATATGAAAAACAAAGCACAAATTTGCAATATTTTAACAACTATAAGACTTATTTATTTTAGCATATTGCCTATCAAAATATTTTTTACCCCAAGACATCATCCAACTCTGTTTTAAATTCTCCTTGCAGAAACAACTCTGTTTCTTTTTATATGGACTACAATCACGGAAACAAGTAAATAAGGGCAATTTGAAATTATTCTCTGGGTTCATTGATCAAAACATGGGAAGAACAGCATTTTATAAGGATTTGTAGATATAACACTTAGAACATGCAGTACCCAACATCGTCAACATCGTTTTACCAGATTCAGTTTTATTAATAACAATGAATTATTAAAATCCCACATACCTTATTTACAAACAAGATATATTGCCGGGTTTCATAACATCCATTCCACTCCACATACCCCTGCACAATTAAAATATATAAAAAAGCGCTTAAAGGATAAAACGGCTAAACTAAAAGAATTACTTGAAAATCCCTGGATATTGTCACACACAACTCCCTCAAACATCAGAAATAAACGAGGTTTGTTCAATCTGGGAAGTAAAATTTTAAAAACACTTTTTCGGCACCGCCACTTCCGAAGATCTGGAAACCACCTCAAAAAAGGTAAATTTAATGTTATAGTCAGGGTTTAATTCAGAAACAGCCATTACCAGGTTAAAATCACAGGTACATGAAAACACAACGACGTTATCTCAACTTAAATTAAATCAAGAAACACCATACGTCCTATATAACCATTACATTTCTTCCATAGATTTTCAATTAGAAATTTCTAAATTAGATTTATACTTAAATTTACACGGTAAAGGGGTAAACAACATCATTTAGTAGACCAACAAGTTAATAAACAATATACAACACACCTTAATCATTTCAAAACAATACATCACACCTCTAAATTTATATTCATAGCAATTTCTCATCTCCATTTGAAAGTACATCAAACCTAAAACAAAATCACATCTAATATTTTACCCCACTCCAGAAAACTTCTATCAATTCCTTTCCTACATGGACTTCACTCATTTAAACCACCCATACCAAGTGTCCACTCTTATGTGGGTGTTTCGGGGAACGAGAGAGCTGATGCGGAGGCCAACCGTGTTGCCGCCGACAGGGTATCTAGCAGACGGTTCCTTCCCATGACTATACTGTTGGGACAACTAACTGCGACTGATTTTTACGCATGTGTCCGTCAGGGTTTCCTCTCCTGCTGGGATACTTGTTGGGCGGAGGATTCTCGTGGCGCCAAGCTGCGGAATGTTAAACCTTGTTTTGGTCAATGGTCGTCCTCTTGTAAACGGAGTCGCGGCCAGGAGGTGGTTCTCGCCTGTTTACGAATTGGACATACCAATCTCATGCATGGCTTTCACATGGTGAGAGAGCAACCCCCATCCTGTTTCGTTCTTGTCTGTCGATGATCCTCTTGCTATAGCCATATAATTGTGGGTGCGATGCAGTCTCAAGCCATCCGACTCAGGGTTCCTCCCTGACATTCTTACCATTCCTTTCCGGATCGCCTTTCTCATATTTTATCTGACTCCCCCCCATTTTCGAAGTGACAAAGTTTTTGCGTACCTCCATGAGCTGAACATCTTTTATCGATTGTAATCCTCTTGTTCCGTTATTTTTTCTGCGGTTCTGTGTAGGGACCTTCCCTCTCGTTGTTGGGGTCTTTACGATGACACGGTATAGTCAGGCTCTTTTTGACGACGCAGTGCGTGGTCCCTGTACACATCCTCAAAAGAAAAGAAAAAAAAAAAAAAAAAAGAAATAAAAAAAAAAAAAAAAATTATTATTATTTTATATTATGTATTGTATTATCTTTATTATTATTATTCTTATTATTATTTTATTATTATTATTATTATTGATTGGATCTGATTATTATTCATTTGTGAGAACGTATAGTGATAGATGTCCTAACACATCAATAATAACTGTTCCACTCAACTTTAAACACCGTACTTTATACTTTACTCAAATAGCAACATATCACTGTAAATATATAAAACAATATAATATAATATAATAACAGATACGCCAAAATACCAGAATATACTACACAATAAATAAATAGTAAATATAAATTTAAATACATATAATAATATATATATAATATATATATACCTTATACATATATTATTATACTAATATTATATTATATGGCATGTATGGAAAATACGGTAATCTAACTTTTATAGTTCTCTTGTAAAAAAAAATCATCTACTTTAGGTTTCCTGATTTGGGGAGTTATAATAAATCGTTAGATAAGAAAACTCATCTTATTGCAAACCTTCCAATACAACTAATATCTATATAAGTAATATAATATTATATATACTATATATATATATAAATATATATGATAATATATAAGCTAATAACTATATATCACTATACTACTATTACTAACTATATATATACATTCATATACTATAGATTATATATATTTCTCTCTTGAGAGTCAATGGAAAGACCCCACCCACGGTGACACAGAAGCCGGCCACATTGGCTGAAGAAAAATCAACAGCCATGGGGAAGCTCTAGGCCATATATATATAATATATATACAAAAACAACCACAAATTATCACTTGTGTATACTAAAAATATACAGATACAGTAGTCTATTCTATTCTATATCCTAGAAATCCTAACATAGATATATATATACTAACTATATATATATATTAGACTACTATACTATATATAATTATATATACCTAAATTCTAGTACTACCTTAATATATATTTTAATTGAAATTACTCTATAGAAATTTCTGGAGCAATGTGCAATAGACAGCAGTGATGTGAAAACTGTTCATCCAAACATGAGCGATGTCTAGCGCTAATAAATGATAATCTCAACAAAACAAACCTATTACATGCTCACCCATTAGAATTCAATTCAAAATAGCTTTAAATAAACTTATTTTCCTATAACTTTTCTTGGAATAAACGCCATTTGTTTTAAGCTAGAAGTTAATTAAAATCTAAAGCGGTAGGTTTGCTAGTTCCCTGAGTTTTGCGTGCCTACATATAAAAATGCCATCCAATAAGAATTAACTTGTTTTTAAAACTTACAAGGTTACAGTCATTCAGGATTTAAGGTTAGAGGTGTATTACGAATAAACAAACGAATAGATAGAATAACCTAACAAACTAGTCCTGCATAAAATCGGAATATAAGACTTTTGACCAGCTTAGTTCTGAAGGTGCAACCTAAGCTATCATTAGAACAATTTCTCTATCAATAATTAAGCGAAGAAATACTTCCGGCCTGACACTAGAAACGATTGTAATATTTAAATAAAATAACATTTAATGAAATACTTTACGAAGTTTAATATAAAATTAAAAT
>JABUQX010064261.1:0-12500 GCA_015478945.1 Trachelipus rathkii | reverse complement strand
AGCTGATCATTAATTATATATATATATTTCATATATATACTACTATATACTAATATATATATAATATATATATATATATATATATATATATATATATATATATATATATATATACTATTATGTTATGTATAGATAAATATATATATATATATATATATATATATATATATATATATATATATATGATATATTGATATATATATATAAAGTACTAACTTATTATAATAGGCTATATATATATATATATAATATATATATACTATAATGATACTATATATATAATATATATTACGTATATATATTATAATTATATATATACTATATATATATATATATATATAGGCATATATATATAGGCTATATATATATATAGTATATAGAGAATATACCTATATTATATATATATATACATCATATATATATATATATTATATATAATATAATATATATATATATATATATATATATATATATACATATATATATATATATATATATTTATATATATAATATATACCGTATATATATATATTATATTATATAATATATATATATATATATATATAAATATATATATATTAATATATCATATATATATATATATAATATATATATATATATTGATATATATTATATATTATTATATATATATATATATATATATATATAGATATTATATATATATTTGAAGAAAATAATCCTGGTGAAAAAAATGGACAAAACTCACACGAATAGGAAAAATCCAAGGTTGGTGCGAAAGTTACGAGGGAGATTGTTACGAAACTAAAGAAATTTCTACAATCTAAGAATCAACATATTTAGACTTCTTACAAAAACTCAGAATTCTCTGATAAGACCTCAAAAACATACTTTTCATTGCTACAAAGAGACAAAGAGTCTCACAGGACTTGTGTTTAATGCATGAGTATTCATCATATTCTACACAATATAACGGAGAAGTTATTAATTACACTTTTGTTGTTTAGGAGATCAAAATGAAGAATTTTTATATTAAAAAATTAATATTTTTTTGCATTTTTTGGAAATTGATTTCAATGGTTAGATTAACTTTTAATCTTATGAGTAATAGATATATATATATATATATATATATATATATATATATTATATATATAGTATATATATATATATTATATAATATATATAATATATATATAGTATATATATATATATATATATAATAAATATAAGTATATATATTTTTAATACCCAGTGATATATATATATAATATATATATAATATTAGATATTATAATATAATATATATATATATATATATATTTAATATATAATATATACTATATATATAATATAGTATAATATATATAGTCATATATATTTAAATACCCAGTGAATATATAATATATATATAATTATATATAATATATATTATATCACTATATATAGTATAGTTAGTAGATATATATATCATTAGATATATAGTAGTATTTATACTATAGTAGATATATATATATATATATAGATAGATAATATATATATATAGTAATATATAGCTATATATATATATATATATTAATATATATAGGCTATATATATATAGGCTATATTATACTATATATAATATATATATATATATATATATATAATATATATATCTATAATATATTATACTATATATATATATAATATATATATTATATATAATATCAATTTATTATTAGAGTATATATACTAGTTTATTACTATATATATATATATATATATATATATATATATATGAGATATATTATAGTATATTATATATATTATATAATATATATAATATAGTATGTAAATATAATATACATATATCATAAAATATATATATATATAATTACTATATATACTATATTATATATATTATAATATATATATATATATATATATATATATATACTATATATATATATATATATATATATATAATATATATAGTATATATATAAATATATATATATATATATATAGTATATATATATATCCACAAAGGAATGGTTGGTTCTTGTCATGATGTTGAGATGTAACTTTGATATGAACCACTACTATGGATATTTATATGCCTCTCTCAGGCCTTAAAACACTGCAGTTATTTTTTCTCTGCCGACGTCGAGTCATTCACACCGAGGACGCTCAATCTTCTCCACGTGTTTGTATTTCATTATACAGCCCGTACGTCGTATGCTCGTGCCCAGTGTCGGTAATAGGCATCACGCTCCCCGAACGGCCCTTTGTAAGTCACCCCAGTGGAATCATTATGCGTTGCTTTGGCTCCAGAAATGATACCCTGACATGAGGCTTCGACTGACCTGATTTAATCGGAAAGGACCACATGAATACGGGTTACTGAGCGATCCAGTATGGATGGTACAGTGAAAGATCATCATGTTTTCAATTAAGTATGATGGGCTTTGTTACTAATGAAATAAATTACTTGCATCCTCAATAAGCCTGTCCAGCCAGTGGTATCTGCATTAATTCTGAAAAAAAAAAAAAAACGCAGGTACCCCCTTGAAAAGTCCCATTGAATTACTCAAAGGATGTATCTTGCAAACCCTATATGTCCTACTTGTGGAATATAATTTATTAATTTAGCAACAATAAATAAAACTTCATTTATTTAATTTCGTATTCATATTGAATAAAAGATGAATAAATTAATGTAACTATTAATTTAAATTTGCGAAAATGTGGATAAAAAATGTTTCGTATATTTATAAATCAATTAAATGAGCCTAAATCTGAATTTGCACCACAAATTAAGTCCTATGACAAATCAAATATAGTAACTATCTACGACTACGGACCTATACGCAAATGGTCTTCAATGGAAATTTTTTTTAATGTCCTGTCGACGATTTGGGGGAGTCCCCCTATCTATATACGAAGAACTTTTTATAATACTGGATAGACATCGAAAATCAAAATACGAATATTTAGAAAGGCATTTATTACAAAATAAATTTGTTAGTACATTAAAATTTCATTTTCTTTATAAAATATTGTAAGAAAATATAAATTTTAGGCTAACTATGTCATTTTAATTCAATATATATATATATAATACTATATATTATATGATCTGTATCATCAATGCTGTGATAGAATATACTATATGAATATAGCGTATATATTATATATTCTATATAAATATACTAAGAGTGAAAATAACTATATGAGTTATATGAATGATAAATATACATACTATTATATAAAGATGAATGGCCTGCGGAGTCGAGTCGGAGTCGGATCGAGTCGGAGTCGAGTCGTGGATCGGAATGTCGTGGAGCTCGTGCATTATTCCGCCACGGAGTTGCAGTGTCGAAATCTGTGCAGTGGAGTTTCGGAGATGGAGGTAGGAGTTCGGAGTGCGAAGATATTCCTAGTTAAGTAGTCGGAGTCGAGTCGAGTCGAAATTTTAAGAGAACTATATTATTATTATTAATTATTATTATTATTTTTTATTATTATTATCTGATTATTTATTATTATTTTTATTATTATTATTATTATTTATTATTAATTATTATCTCTATTATTGTCGGTTTAGATTGTCGCCATATGTATCTAAACTATTAAAGCTAACAGGTATAAACGGAATACATTTTTGGAATCAGCGTAAAGAGTTAGTCCTGGAAAGCTATAAAAAAAAAGCGATTTAAAAAATTAATAAAATGAGTAAAAGTATTAATTAAACTTATTTTAATTTAACGTAACGTATATATATATACGTATATAATATATATATAGATTCTATATTATTATTTATAATATATATATTTATATATATATTACTATTATTATATTAATATAATTATATTTTAAGTATTATTTATATAAATTTAAATATACAAATTGATATTATATATATATCCTTATTATATATAGATAAGTATAGTTCCAAGCAACGTTCTATTGATTTAAATAAGTACAAGAGTTTCAAAGCAGTGATGTAAGCAGGTGAGCTTTATAAACTGTTCGAGATGTCTTCTTCTTTGGAGAGGGTCGGATCGGACTAGAGTAAGCTACATTGTCTAAGAGCGGCGAGACATCTTGTCCGTATAGTGTCATCGAGTGTAGGGTCGTGTGATATTTTTTTCGTACTTATATATTGCATGTTCTTCGCACGAGAATGTGTGAGCCACATGTCGGCGATCCTTCGGAATTTGTCGCTGCTGCCTGTAACCGTGAGCACACTGCCTGAAAAAAGTGCGTGTTGACCCAGAGGGAGGTTCACCCACTTCTGTGGATTTAAAATATGTAGCAGAGTTTCAAAGCGTGATTCGAAGCAGGGAGATTTGAAATCTTCAGGTGCAACTTTTTGGGGAGGCGCAATCGAGGACTTAGGTAGAGCTTCCATCTACATTAGTGATAACGGCGACGCTGATTGTTCGAGTGTTCGAGTCTGCGCGAAGTGAAATTTTTCTTCGTCTTATTAATTGTAAATTTGCTCGCAACAAGCATATTGTGTGCATGTGCGTTCACTTCTGATTTGGTACGGTGCGTCCTGTACACGTGACACCTGAAGAAATGCCGTGTAAGCCCCAGCATGGGTTCCAACCATCCTCTGTGGATTTAAATAAGTATTGAGTTTGCAAAGCAGTTTATCGAAGCAGGAGACTTGAAAACTTCGAGATGCCTTCTTTTTCCTGGGAAGGATGGATCGGACTAGTGGGTAGAGCAGCTCTAACATTGTCTAACGGCGGACGACATTTTGTCGAATGGTTCGAGTCTGGGGAGTTGAAGTTTTTTCGTATTATATTGCAAATTTGATCGCAACAGGATCTAGTGGCGCATATCGGCGATTCTCCTTGACTTTGCTCGTTATGTCTCTTAAACGAGAGAGCAGCAACCCATACGGTTAGTAGAAGATGCTCGTGTAGTGCACCCACGCTGATTCCATATCTATCTCGTTGTATTTTTTAAGTAAAGTGTAGTACGTTTCATAAGCATGATATTGAAGCAGGAGGATTTTGAAAACTTCTGAGATGCGTTCTTTTCTGGGGCTTGCGGAATACGGACGTCTAAGATGTTTAGATTGCCCTGTATAATTGTCTAACGGGCTGACGCTGATTTTGTCAGATAAGTTTTCGATATCTGGCGCGAGCGAATTTTTTTTCGATCTTTATTGCAATTGCAAATTTGACGTAAGAAGCATGTTGTGCGCTGTTGGCGTTCCTGTGACCTTGCGGTTTTGGTTCGCGAATTAACACTCGATGCACGTTACGCATGAAGGATGCACGTGTAGGCGCCAGAAAAGGGTTCCCAACATACTTTCTGTGGATTTTTATATAAGGTATTCAAGGAAGTTTCAAAAATGAAATCGAAGCAGGGAACTTTGAAAAAACGCTGTATGCGGGTGATATAACCCTTTTTTTTTCTAGAGGTGTCGGATCTGACTAGGTTTTAACTTCTTGTACATTGTCTAACAGCGACAGCGACGCTGTTGTCGATGGTTCGAGTCCGGCGCGGAGTGAAATTTTTCTTCGTCTTATTAATGCAAATTTTGTCGCAACAACAATGTTGTGCCATTCGGCGTGGCTGAATCTTGGTTGGTTGCTCCTGTACACCAGGAGCCAACTAGCAGAATGCCTTTTAGCCAGACAAGGGTTCAATCCCCGCTTCTAATGGTTTGAATAACATATCAGTTGGAGTTTCAATATCAATGATTATTGAAGCAGAAATTTGAAAACCTTCCGAGATGCTTCTTTTCTTGGGGAGTAGCGGATGTGCAATAAGTGGTAGATGTCCCTCTCTGGCACATATGTCTAAACGCGACGCCTCTCTATGTCTGATGGTTCGAGTCCTGGCGGCGCAGCGCATTTTTCTTCGTCTATTATTCGGCAAATTTATCTGCACAAGCATGAAATGTTCTCACCCATAGTCGGCGTGCTGACTTTGGTCCGTTGCTCATGTAACACCAGGAGCACCTAACCAGAAAAAAGGGAAACTGCCGTGTAGCCCCACAATGCAATGCGATATCCAACCACGCCTTCAGCTATGATTGCTTTATAATATGTATCGAGTTTGTTCAAGCAGTGATATCGAAGCAGGAACTTGAAAACAGATAAAGAGATCCGAGATTTGTCGGGGTGTCGGATCCGACTAGTGGTGGAACTTGTGCGCTGACATTTGTGTCTAACGGATGACGTACCACTATATTATACGTGGCGCGGATTGTAGGTTCGGAGTGCTGGTGGCGAGTGAAATTTTTCTTCGTCTTATTATTGCAAATTTATTGAACAAGATTTGATGTTCGATGTCGGCAGCGTGGCCTGACTTTGTTGGTTGGCTCCTGTAACACGGAGGAGACAAACTAGCAAATGCTGTGTTGCCTCAAGTGGGGGAGTAAACGCCCGATGACTCTATGGAATTAAAAAAGTCTGGATACGTTTCAAAGCGTGATATTCAAGCAGGAGAACTTGAAAAACTGTATCCGCAGATCTCTTCTTTTTTCTGGAGTGGCAGACAGGACTAGATGGTAGATGAGCTTTCTGTAATTGTCTAGATATACGGCGACGCTGATGTCGATGGTTGAGTCCTGGCGCGAGTGAAATTTTTCATCTTCTTATTATTAGCACATTTATCGCAACAAGCATCTTATGCCCATGTACGTGGCTTGACTTTTGTTGGTTGCTGACTGTACAGGAGCAACCTCAAAAATGCCTGTTGTTCAGCGCAGCGAAAGTTTATATCTATACTTATCTCTGTACTTTATTCAGACCATATAAGTCTCACTACTATAGCATTAAGCACAGGGTATAGTATACGCTTATTTATGAATACTCAAGACTTATTCCGTTTGCATCCACTAAGGATTTAATTGGCAATACGCAGCCATCTTCTTTTTCACACTTTCATACTACCAGTTCTGCATAGCATAGCGTTCTTTTCATTCACTCATGATATCGCTAAAATTTGCACTCAGATTGGTTCAGGCTCACCATCTAACATAATACTTACCAGTGACGCTAAATCCTCACGTCAATAACCATAAGCTTACTACTATTCTTACGATTTAGCTTTAAAACCCTTCTTTTACAGCCCTGTCAAATCTCTCTACCACTACTAATCCCGTCAAAGCTATTTCAGATTCGCCGCACTAAACTAAACCAAATCATCCGCATAATAATAGGTAGGGCACTTCACTTCTCTTTCTGTCTCCATTATCTAGACACCATCGATCTTGCTACCCTATACGCCCTAGCTGATCTGATTCTTTCATTAACCCGAATCCAATAATATATATACTATATTATTATAATTATACATAAAATGTAATATAATAATATTATATATATATCTAAGTAGGTATTCTTATATATATAATCGTTTATACTTTATAATATACTACTTATAATATACCTTATTTCTCAAGAATATTAATTATATATACGAGTATAATAATTATATATATATATATATATACTACTATATCACTATATATAATTTATACTAGTACTATATATTATTAGCTATTCAATTGAATGCAAATTCAGCTTTTGGATTATATTCTTTACACCAAAAGAAAAATAAATAATTTTTCTTTTTCTCCACGGCTCCGCTCCAACTACTCCGACTATAGTTTCTGCACTGGTTGAGAATTGTGTAGTACTATTCTGGATGAATTTTTTTTCCTATAGAAAAATAATTTTTTGACAAAATCTCTATTGCCAGAACGCGGTTCCGTTCATACTCTAAATGCGAGCTCCAGATCCGGCGTTGGATCCGACTAATGTTTCTGAGCACTAAGTTTTAAAATTGTTTGGCACGTTTTCTGACAATACCTTAAAAAACCACAAATATTTATTTTATTAGGTACTCAAAATTATACCCAGACTCCGGCTCCGTTTCCGAACTTATTGTCCGGATCCGTGTTCCAAGACTAAGGTTTCTGCCACTATTTAAAATTGTTCAGCATAACCGTTTTTCTGGCAATAAGTTTTTCATCTAAAAAAATTATTTCTTGGAAATTTTATACAACGTGATGCGCTCTACGACTCCGACATTCACCGGTTCGACTTACGGATCGATGCTCGACTAAGGTTTTTGGCATATTTGAAAATTAGTGCCAGTCAATGTCTTCGGCATGACATTTTCTTCAAACTAAAAATATTTCCATTTTGAATATTTTAACGCATATCACCTGCTCCGGTTCCGGACTCCATCAAAGGTTTCCTGATGAACTTCCGTCACTAATTTGAAATTGTTGGGCAGGGCACATCTCTTTCAAGTAAATTTTATACACTAAAAATTTTCCTTAATAAAAAAATTCATACTCAAGATCCGACTCCGGCTCGGTTTCGCTCGGATCGACTCCGGATCCGACTAATAGTTTCATGTACTATTGATAAATTTTGATTCACACGATACACCACTCTTCTGGGCAATTACAATTTTTCGCCTAAAGATTTTTTTGAAAGAAAATTAATAACCCAGGATCCGGTCGGCTCGGCTCCGAATCCGCGTGAGGCTTCCGAGTTCAGTCTTCGTCTTACGGATTCTGACTAATAGTTGTACTGACTTCATTTTAAAATATGAGTTTGCGCTTTCTCTATAAATAATTTTTCAGCAAAATAAATAAAGTTTCGAATAAAAATATCATACTGCCGGACGAACTGTCGACTCCGGAATCCCGTAATCGTAATCCGGAGTCCGATTAAGGGATTATCTGCAATAAATTTGATAATTGTTCAGGCAGTCTTCTGGATAAATTATTCATACTAGAAGATTATCCTTGAAAAATTTATACCACAATGGATAAGCGTCACGAATCTGGAATGACCGGATCCGGACTCCACTGATTCAACGACTATAAAGAGTTTCACTGGCATAATTTGAAATTAGTTTCGTTACGTTTTTCTGAGTCAATTAATTTTTCACCTAAAAAAAATTTTTTGAAAAATTCGTACCAGGCTGCGCTCTGACTCCAGCCTCGGTCTACTCCTACTTCACGACTTCACTTATCGCTCGGATCTGACTAAGGGTTTCTGCTATTTTGAAAATATAGTATGGTGATCAGAGATGACGGCGGTGGTGAGTGTAGGGGTGGAGTGCACACGTTATATAGGGAAGTGAGCAGCTCTCCAGCTCCTGGATCCGATTCCACTAAGGTTTTTCTACAGAGGCAGGTGAACAGATTTGACCCTCTTATGCGCACACGAGTGTCTGGATCATGTATGTCAGCGTAGGGAAATGTTGAAGACTATAGGTTGATACGAATACGTATTCATGAGGAGTTCTGCGCTCCGACTCCATCTCCGACTGACCGGCTTCGACTACCAATGATCAGAGGTGTGGACTAGAAGTATGGGTTGACATGAGATATTCATTATGAGTAGAAATATCTCTGTGCAACATACTTGGAGGGTTGATTGGTAGAGTCACTCATCACTGCGCTTGGCATTAGACTGGATGAGTGTGATATATGATATTTAGAGTGTGGTGAGGTAACGCGTCTTCTGGTAACAAATTTTTTGGATATAATAAAAGATAAAATATTTTTATGGACTTATAAAAAATTTTATTATAATATCCCAGAATGCGGCTCCGAATCCGGCTCGCCGCATGTCGAGCTCGGACCGGACCAACTAAGTTTTTCTGGCACACTATTTGAAAATTTTCAGCACTTCTTCTTCTGGCATTAATTTTTCTACCTAAAAAAAAAATTTTCGAAAAAAAATCAAACTACGGCACGCGGCTCTGGGACTGGCTCCCACTTGACTCACGCTCGCCGACTCGGATCAGATCTGATAAAAAGGATTCTGCACATTTGAAAATTGTTCAGGCGTGATATGTGGGTAGATCAGGGTGGAGGAGTACCCGCCCCCAGCATTGTCTGGGATTAGATAGGAGAGGTTAGAGGAGCAAGGGACACAGTGAACTGGTAGTAACGACTATCAGTGCGATGGGGGAGCTATGAAGGAATGAGGGGCTACCGGAGACACATGAATATGGTGTGGATTTTCGGAAGGTATATATATATTATATATATATATGATATATATTATATATATAACGGTGGTTAATTAATAAAATATTAAAAATATGACCCGTAAAGCGTAAGTTAGAGAGTGTGGGTTTGGTAATCATAAAATACTGAGCACGAAATTCAGTTGGACTCATCCTCTACAGGTCACGGGAAAAGGGTTCAAAACAAAGGAACGTTATGAGCTAAATCGGTCATTAAGATTTAGCCTAATGGAGCGAAGAAGGATATGTGTGGACGACAAAGCGCGCGAGAGAACTTGAGGTCGGGCGATAATTGAGTAGAGAGTTATCGGGGATAATAGTACAGGGATTTAACGGAGCATCTGAGTCGTGATAAGCTAATGCTCACTGGAGTATTAGAGGAAGGACCCCTGTGGGAGAGACGAATGGTAACCTTATTATAGCGTCTAGCTGAGAATTTTTTTGATCCAACGTCCATATTCGGGGTGCTGTTAAGTACGTTTTACAGATACTATATATATAATATATAGTATATATATATATCTATATATATATATATATATATATATATTATATATATATATATATATATATATATATATATATATATAACGATCGAGTTATTATGGATGAAGGCTAGTTGCAATCGTCATTTCCTCACATTTGCTCGTTGACGATAACGAGGTCTTCTCCACTCGTCATGTTTATATGCTGCTCCTCTTTTAATTTGATAAGATAAGAACTGGGGGAGTGGTTTGTTATTTCTATCAATTGGGGCTTTTTTAATTGTAGATATGTCCACTACGCTATAGAATTCTAGATTTGGTGGCTCAGAGTCGCGAGCGAATTCATCGAAGATGCTTTTTTAAGTGTTAAAGGTTGAAAGTGAGGCATTGAAATTTATCACTCAACAACCGGCCTCAGTGTACAGTTTTAGCTTCAATTTCCATCAGATCATGATATGTGAGGGATTCCTGGTACGAAATTTTTCGAATAATTTACCATTAAATATTATATTAAAATCTTTTTTAGTTTACTCCTGAAAAGTAGGAATTTTTGTAACACATGATCTTACATTCGGTCCATTTGAGGTTAGTATTTATTTTAAAAAAAAAACTATTTTTTTTCATTACAGCAGCAGAACCTTCAATTTCAAAGTCCAATTTCTACGATATTTTAAGTTTCTTTCTGTTCATATCTTTGAATGTAACTAAAATTATTAGCAGCTATATGATTCATATGTAGCAGAGAAACTGTAACAACAGTAGTAGAAACCAATCCCAGCTCTACCTCAATTATCTAGAGATATGTTAGTTAATAATATATTGTAGCATCGTGGTGTATATAGTAAAGTATATATGTATATATATATATATATATATATATATATATATATTAGTATTGTAATTCCAACCATAAATTTGGGAGGAGGCCGAATAATCCAAACTAAAATAGTTTGCAACAGACTGAGCATTCTTTTTGTCTGTTATCTCAACTTTCAAATTACTTGTTAACAAGGTTATATAATTATATAATAGCACCTTCTTAATAGACATACCTACTCGGATAGTTTACATGTATGGCCACTAAGTATCTTGAATATATGAAACTTAAAAGAAGCATCGTATCTTCCAGGCCTTGTAAGAAAATACTTAATGTTCCTCTCCATCTAGTGTAATCAGTGAGATAATGTTTAGCTAAGAAAGCAACATTTACAGCTTAATAAGAAATAGATTTTCACTTGAGAAAGATCATATGCTTCTGTTTTTGCAGCACAATTTGTGAATATAACCTAAAATTAATTTGACTTAATCTATTAAATTATCCATTCTCAAGAATTACAAAAAGGAATGTGTTATAGTTATTAACAAAGGATTAGGATTAAAAATCTTTTGTTTTATTTAATATTAAAAAATGGAACTTTTATAAACTTAATTTGTTAAGCTGAAAAATTATTGAAATCCAATATTGAATGAAATTTTTAAACTATTTGTTCAATTAACTGTACCCCTCTGAAATTTTAAAAACTAGGTGAATTACCAAACTTCAATTTAGAGCATTTTTCTGTATGTAGTTTGATATATATACTGTCCTAGTTTGAATAGCCAATTTTGAATGGTCCAATCTTGAAAGAAAACTAAAAGCATTTTTGTCTGTGATAAATAAAGTTATTAGGTTTGTATCTCCTTCAAACAGTATCCAAAAATAAGATGTTTTTACATAATTTTTTTTTTCAATTTTTATGGCAATATATAAAGCTAAAGGAATTGAACAACTTTTATTCATGCTAATTTTCTATATAATTCGACCTCCTGCGAGGAGTCACGTGCCTAATTGGTATAGCTAGTACAATGTAGTTGTTGCTCAGTGATCAAATGGTTAGGTGTATATAAAAAAGGATCTAAATAAAAGTTGTTTAACTCTTCCAGTTGAATCTACACTGAAATTTGTATAAAAAAATTGGACAAAGCAAAACAAAGCAAAAAAAATAAAAGAAATATTCAGTTATAACACTTTTCGAATATCTTCAA
>JABUQX010064260.1:0-20360 GCA_015478945.1 Trachelipus rathkii | reverse complement strand
AACTGTAATGTGTGATTTTATGCGTTGTTTTCACCATTGTAATGCTCTTGGTGCATTTTCATTTCGCGTTGTTTCACCTGTAATCTGCTCTTGTTGCAGTTTTCTTTCGCGTTTTTTCACCTGTAACGCTCTTGTGCACTTTTTATTCGCGTTGATTTCACCAGTAACATGCTCTTGTTGCATTTTATTTGCCGGTGTTTCACTGTAATTGCTCTTGTTGCACTTTCTATTTCCGTTGTTTCAACTGAAATTGCTCTTGTTGCACTTTGTTATTCGAGTGTGTTTCACCTGTAAACTGTTTAAATGTTTGCACTTTTCATTCGCGTTGTTTCATAGTAAACTGCTCTGTTGACCTTTTCACTTCTCGTGTTTTCACAAGTAAACTTGTCTTGTGCACTCTATCGCGTTGTTTCACCAGTAACTGCTCTAGTTGCACTTTTTATTTGCCTTGTTTCACCTGTAACTGCTCTGTTGCACTTTTATTTCGCGTTCGTTAAGTTCACCGTGTACTTTAATGTTGCACCATTTATTCCGTTGTCACATGTAACTGGAAATGTTGAATTTCATTCGCGTTGTTTACCAGTAAACTGCTACTTGTTGCCTCACTTTTCATTCGCGTTGCTTCACCAGTAACTGCTCTTGTTGCACTTTCAATTCGCGTTGTTTACTGTAACTGACTAATGTTGCACTTTTCATTCGCCTTGTTTCACCTGTAACTGTTGATGTTTTCACTATTTATTCGCGTTGTTTCACCTGTAACTTGTCTTGTTGAACTTTTCATTTGCGTTGTTTCACCTGTAACGCTCTTGGGTGTTACTTTTCATCGCGTTGTTTCACAAGTAACTGTTCTTGTTGCATTTCTATCGCGTTGTTTCACCTGTAGTGCTCCTGTTGCACTTTTCTTTCGCGTTGTTTACCAGCTAACTGCTCTTTTACTTTTCATTCGCGTTATTTCACCAGTAACTGTTCTTGAATGCACGTTTTTAGCGCGTTGTTTCACCAGAACTGTCTTGTTGCACTTTTTTAATTTGCGTTGTTTCACCTTGTAACTGCTCTTGTTGCACTTTTTTTCGCGTTGTTTCACCTTAACTGTTAATGTTGCACTATTTATTCGCGTTGTTTCACCTTAAACTGCTCTTGTTGCACTTTTCATTCACTTTGTTTCACTAGTAACTGCTCTTGTTTACTTCAGTCGCGTTTGTTTCAAAGTAAACCTGTCTCTTGTTTGCACTTCTATCGCGTTGTTTCACCAGCTACGCTCTTGTGCACTTTTAATTGGTTGTTTCAACTGTACTGCGTCTTGTTGCACTATTTATTCCGTTGTTTCACTGAACTTTAATGTTGCACTATTTATTCGCGTCTTTTCACCTGTAACTGTAAATGTTGCACTTTTCATTCGGTTGTTTCGCCAGTAACCTGCTCTTTTTGCACTTTTCATTCGTTGTTTCACAGTAACTGCTCTTGTTGCACTTTTCATTCGCGTTGTTTAACCTGTAACTGCCTTTTGTTGCACTTTTAATTCGCGTATTATATCACCTGTAAACTTGTTAAGTTGCACTATTGATTCGCGTTGTTCACCGAACTGTTAAAATGTTGCACTTTTTCGTTCGCGTGTTTCACCTGATAACTCTCTGTTGTACTTTTCATTCGCGTTGTTATACAAGTAACTGTTCTTGCTTGCACTTTCTATCCGGTTGTTTTCACAGTAGGTGCTCTTGTTGCACTTTTCCATTCGCGTTGTTTCACCAGTAACTGCTCTTGTATTTCATTGCTTGTTTCACCAGTAAACTTTCTGATTGCGACTTTTTATCGCGTATGTTTTCACCAGTAACTGCTCTTGTTCACTTTTAATTCGTTGTTTCACTGTAACTGCTCTTGTTGCACTTTTATTTCGCGTTGTTTCACCTGTAACTGTTAATGTTGCACTATTTATTCGCGTTGTTTCACCTGTAACTGTAAATGTTGCACTTTTCATTCGCGTTTTTCTAGTAACTGCTCTTTGTCTGTACTTTTCATATCGCGTGTTTCACAATTAACTTCTTCGTTGCACTTTCTATCCGCTTGTTTCACCAATAATCTCTTGTTGCACTTTTACATTTGCGTTGTTTCACCTGTAATGCTCTTGTTGACACTTTTATTTCCGCGTTGTTCACGCGTAGTGTTAAGTTGCACTATTTATTCGCGTGTATTCACCTTAACTGTAAAAGTTGCACTTTATCGCGTTGTTTCACCAGTAACTGCTCTTGTTGCACTTTTCATTCGCGTGTTTCACTGTAACTCTCTTGTTGCACTTTTCTTCGCGTGTTAACCTGTTTAACTGCTCTTGTTGCACTCTTAATTCGCGTTGTTTTCACCTGAACTGGTAAGTTGGCTTACTACAAAGCTTTGTTTCACTGTAACTATATGATGCACTTTTCATTCGCTTGTTTCACCCGTAACTGCTCTTGTTGCATTCTATCCGTTGTTTCACTAATAGCTGCTCTTGTTGCACTTTTCATTCGCGTTGTTTCACCAGTAACTGCTCTTGTTAAACTTTTCAATTGCGTTGTTTCACCAGTAACTGTTCTTGTTGCACTTTTTATCCGCGTTGTTTCACCAGTAACTGCTCTTGTTGCACTTTTCATTCGCGTTGTTTCACCTGTAGCTTCTCTTGTTGCACTTTTCATTCGCGTTGTTTCACCAGTAACTGCTCTTGTTAAACTTTTCAATTGCGTTGTTTCACCTGTAACTGCTCTTGTTGCACTTTCAATTCACGTTGTTTCACCTGTAACTGTTATTGTTGCACTATTTATTGGCGTTGTTTCACCTGTAACTGTAAATGTTGCACTTTTTATTCGCGTTGTTTCACCAGTAGCTACTCTTGTTGCACTTTTTATTCGGGTTGTTTTACCAGTTGTTTTGCGAATGTTCTTGTTGCACTTTTCATTTGCGTTGTTTCACCAGTAACTGCTCTTGTTGCACTTTTCATTCGCGTTGTTTCACCAGTAACTGTCTCTGTTCACTTTTCAATTCGCGTTGTATTCACCAGTAACTGCTTCTTGTTGCATTTCATTCGCGTTGTCTTTCACCATTAACCTCTTGATTGCCACTTTTTTCATTCGACGTTGTTTCACCTGTAAACTTCTTGTGACTTTTCATTCGAGTTGTTTCACCTGTAACTGTAAATGTTGCACTTTTCATTCGCGTTGTTTCACCAGTAACTGTTCTTGTTGCACTTTTCATTCGCGTTGTTTCACCTGTAACTGCTCTTGTTGCACTTTTCATTCGAGTTGTTTCACCAGTAACTGCTCTTGTTAAACTTTTCATTTGCGTTGTTTTACCTGTAACTGCTCTTGTTAAACTTTTAATTCGCGTTGTTTCACCTGTAACTGTTAATGTTGCACTATTCATTCGCGTTGTTTCACCTGTAACTGTTAATGTTGCACTATTTTTTCGCGTTGTTTCACCAGTAACTGTAAATGTTGCACTTTTCATTCGCGTTGTTTCACCAGTAAATGCTCTTGTTGCACTTTTCATTAACGTTGTTTCACCTGTAAACGCTCTTTTGCACTTTTCATTCGCGTTGTTTCACCAGTAACTGCTCTTGTTGCACTTTTCGATTCGCGTTTCTTCACATAACTGCCTTTTTCACTTTTCATTTTGCTTGTTTCACAGTACTGCTCTTCGTTGGAACTTTTCATTCGCGCTTGTTTCACAAGTACAATGTTCTTGTTGCACTTTTCATTTGCGTTGTTTTCACCTAGTAACTGTCTTGTTGCACACTTTTAGATTCGCTTTGTTTCAGCCTGTAACTGTTAATGTTGCACTATTTTTTCGCTTGTTTCACTGTAACTGTAAAGTTGACTTTTCATTCGCTTTTCACCGTAACTGCGTCTTGATGCACTTTGTGCAGTCGCGTTGTTTCACCAGGTAACTGCTCATTGTTGCACTTTTCCATTCGCGTGCTGTTTTACTGTATAACTGCTCTTGTTGCACTTTTAATCTCGCGTTGTTTCACTGTTAACTGCTCTTAGTTAAACTTTTCAATTGCGATTCATTCCCCAGTAACTGTTCTTGTTTGCACTTTTTACACCGCGTTGTTTCACCAGTAACTGCTCTTGTTGGCACTTTTCATTTGCGTTGTTTCACCTGTAGCTTCTCTTGTGTTGCATTTTCAATTCGCGTTGTTTCACAGTAAACTCTCTTGTTAAACTCTTCAATTGCGGGTTCTCACTGTAACTGCTCTTGTTGTAACTTTTCAGATTACACTTGTTTAACCTGTACTTTAATGTGTGCACTATTCATTCGCGTGTTTACATTAACTGTTAATGTGCCACTATTTTTCGCGTTTGTTTCACTGTAACTGTAAATTGCACTTTTCATTTGAGTTGTTTCAAAGTGTAACTGTAAATGTGCACTTTTATTCGGTTGTTTCACAAGTAATGCCTCTTGTTGCACTCTTTCATTAGCGTTGTTCACCTGTAACTGTTCTTGTTGCACTTTCATATCGGTTTGTTTCACCTGTAACTGCTCTTGTTGCAACTTTCATTCGCGTTATTGCACCAGTATGCTCTTGTGCACTTTCATCCGTATGTTTCATCAGTAGACTTGCTCCTGTTGCCACTTTTCATTGCGTGTTTCACCTTAAAGCTCTTGTTGCACTTTCATGCGCGTTGTCTCACCTGAATGTTTATGTGTTGCACTTTTCATTCGGGTTGTTTCACCTGTAACTGTAATGTTGCACTTTTATTCGCGTTGTTTAACATGTAACTCCTCTTGTTGCACTTTTCATTCGCGATGTTTCACCTATAACTGCTCTTTTTGCATTTTTTCTTTTCGTTGTTTACCAGTAACTGCTTTGTTTGCACTTTGCATCGCGTGTTCACCAGTAATGCTCTTGTTTCACTTTATCATACCGTTTTGCGATCGTAATGCTCTTGTTGCACTTTTATCTATGTTCACCCAGTAACTGTTCTCTGTTGCCTTTTCAATTTCGCGTGTTACCACCTGTAACTGCCTCTTGTTGCATTTTCATTGCGTTGTTTTCACTATTAATGCTTTGTTGCACTTTTCATTCGCGTTTTTTCACCTGTAATGCCCTTGTTTACTTTTCATCGCGTTGTTTCACCCCCCAAAAAGTAACCCTTTTTTTTTGGGTTTTTTTTGTTTTTTCTTTTTCATTTTTCATGCGCGTTGTATCACCAGTACTGCTCTTGTTCACTTTCACTTCGCGTGTTTCCCGAGTAACTGCTCTTGTTGCACTTTTAATTCGCGTTGTTTCACCTGTAACTGTTAATGTTTCACTATTTATTCGCGTTTTTTCACCTTTAACTGTAAATGTTGCACTTTTTATTAGCGTTGTTTCACCTGTAGCTGCGCTTGTTGCACTTTATTCGCGTTGTTTTACATGTAACTGCTCTTGTTGCATTTATCATTAACGCGTTGTTTCAACCTGTAACTGCTCTTTTTGCACTTTTCATTCGCGTTGTTTCACGCGTAACTGCTCTTGTTGCACTTTCATTCGCTTTGTTTCACTTTAACTGCTCTTTTGCACTTTTTATCCGCGTTGTTTCACCAGTAACTGTTCTTGCACTTTTCATTCACGTTGTTTTCACCTGTAATTGCTCCTGTGCACTTTTCATTCGCGTTGTTTCCCTGTAACTGCCTTGTGCACTTTTTATTCGCGTTGTTTCACCTGTAATGCTCTTGTTGCACTTTTCATTCGCGTTGGTTGCACCAGTAACGTTGCTCTTTGTTGCACTTTTCATTTCGCGTTGTTTATCAGTAACTGCTCTTGTTGCCTTTTTCATTTGCATTGTTTACCATGTAAAACTGCCTCTTGTTGCACTTTTATTTTCGCGTTGTTTCACCTGAACTGTCTTGTTGCACTTTCAATTCGCGTTGTTTCACAGTAACTGCTCTTGTTGCACTTCTTATTCGCTATGTTTCACCAGTAACTGTTCTTGTTGCACGTTTTCATTGCGCGTTGTTTTCACCTTAAACGCTCTTGTATGCACTTTTCTTCGCGTTGTTCACAGTAGAACTGCTCGTTGTTTGCCTTTTCATTCGCGTTGTTTCACCCAGTAAATCTCTATGTTGCACTTTTTAATTCGCGTTGTCACCGTTAACTTTAATGTTTCACTATTTATTCGCGTTGTTTCACCTGTAACTGTAAATGTTGCCATTTTATGCGCGTGTTTAACCATATCTCTCTTGTTGCCTTTTTATTCGCGTTGTTCACAGTAACTGCTCTTGTGCACTGTTCATTCGCGTGTGTTTATTAACCTGTAACTCTCTTTTTGACTTTTCATTCGTTGTTTACCAGTAACTTCTCTTGTTTCACTTTTCATTTCTCGTTGTTTCATCTGTAACTGCTTATGTTGCACTTTTCATTCGCGTTGGTTCACCAGTAACTGTTCTTGTTGCAGTTTTCATCGCTTGTTCACCTTGAACTGCTCTTGTTGGCCAAGTTTTCATTTGCTGTTCACCTGTACCTGGCTTCTTGTTCACTTTCATCGCGTTGTTTTCCCAGTAACTGCTCTTTTGTTGCACTTTTCATTTGCGCTTGTTTCAACTGGTAAACTGCTCCCTTTGCACTTTAATTCGGTTGGTTTCACGTAACTGTTAATGTTGCACGTATTTATTCGCGTTGTTTCACCTGTAACTTATAAATGTTGCACTTTCATTCGCGTTGTTTCACCTTAAACTGCTCTTGTTGCACTTTTAATTCGCGTTGTTTATTAGCGTTGATTTGTTTCACTTGCAATTGCTTTGTTGCACTTTTCTTCGCGTTGTTTCACCTCGAACTCTCTTGTGCACTTTCACTTCGCCTTTGTTTTCACCTGCAACTGTTTTATTGACACTTTTCAAATCGCGTTGTTATCACCTGCTAACTACTCTCTTGCACTTTTTATTACGACGTTGTTTCACCTGTAACTGCTCTCTTTGCACTTTTCATTCGCGTTTTTCACTTGCAAACTGCTTTTTGCACTTTCTTTCGCGTTGTTTCACCTGTAACTTCTCTTGTGTCACTTTTCATTCGCTATCACCTTTAACTGCTCTTGTGTCACTTTTCATTCGCGTTGTTTCACCTGTACATTGCTCATTGTGCACTTTTCATTTCGCGTGTCTTCACCTGTAACCTGCTCTTCGTGCAACTTTTCTTTCTATTTTTTCACCTGTAACTACTTTTGTTGCACTTTTCATTCCTGTTCAACCTGTAAATTGCTTCTTGTTGTCACTCTTTCATTTTTGCGTGTTTCAACCGAAAAGAAAAGTCAACAAGAAGCAATACATGGTAAACAATGCGAATTAGAAAGTGTAATCAGACCTTTTCATGAGAATCCAAACCGAAAGTACAAGTGCAACGAAAAGTAGTAAAGAGTTTAAACAACGCGAAGCAAAAGTGAAACAAGAAGCAGTACAGTGAAACAATGCGTCATGGAAAAGTGGAAAAAGAGCAGAAACAAGTGCAACAAGAGTAGTTACAGGCTTAACAACGCTAATGAAAAGTGTAACAAGAGCAGTTACAAGTGAAACAACGCGAATAAAAGTCAACAAGACATGTTTACAGTAAAAACAAAGCACTGAAAAAGCATGCAACAAAATCAATTACAGAGAAACAACGCGAATGAAAAGTGCAACAAGAGCATTTACGGGAAAACAACGCAAATGAAAAGATGCACAAGAGCAGTTACAGGTGAAACAAGGGGGATGGAAAGTGCTGCAAGAGCAGTTATGGTTGAATTAACCCGGAGTAAAATGAGAATCAGAGTTTAATTTTGAACAGCAAAAGATGAATGAAAAACTTAAAATAAAGAGCAGCTGCAACTGAAACAAATAAAAATGAAAAGTGCAACAAGAGTAGTTAAAAGTGAAACAACGCGAATAAAAGTGCAACAAGAGCAGTTACAGGTGCAACAACCGAATGAAAAGTGCAACAAAGCAGTTAAAAGGTGAAAAAACGCGAATGAAAGTGCAACAAGAGCAATTACGTTGAAACAACGCGAAAGAAAACTGCAACAAGAGCAGTACAGTGAAAAAACGTGATATGATGAAAATTGCAGCAAGAACACATACAGGTGAAACAACACAGACCGAAGCACGTTCGAAACAAGAGCAGTTACAGTGACAACAAGTGCAAATGAAAAAGCTGCAACAAGACATTATAGAGTAGAACAAATGCGTATGAAAAGTTCAACAAGAGCCATTACAGGTGACACAACGCTAAAATGAAAAGACAACAAGAGCAATTACATGTGAAACACCGAAATTGAAAGTGCAAACTAAGAGTATTTATAGGTGTAACAATGCCTAATGAAAAGGCAACAAGAGTATGTTTAAAGGTGAAACAACGCGAATTGAAAAGAAAACATTCTCAACTACAGAGCACGTACAATTCATGTAAAACAACCGCGACAATGAAAGAGCGCAACAAGAGCAGTTACAGTTGAACTACAACACGAATGAAATAGTGCACAGGCAAATTACAGGTGAAACATATCCGCAATAGAAAGCATTCAACAAGATTTGTTACAGGTGAAACAAATCAGAATAGAAACAGTGCAACTAAGAGAGCACTTACAAGATTACAAAACAACGGAATGATAACAGTCACCACATCCAGAGCAATTTACAGATATGTTGAAACCACATTGCGAATGCAACAAGTGCACACAATGCTTCATTAGCATTTACATTGAAACAAATGCGAATGAAAAACGTTGCAACAAGAGCAATACAAGGTGAAAAAACAACGCGAATAGACAAGTTGCAACAAGAGACAGTGCAAGGTGAAACATATCGAAAAAAAGTGCACACGAGGCAGAAGTAAAAACAGACGCCAATTAAAAGTGAAACAAAGCATACCATGTGAAACACGCGAATAGAAAGTGAAACAAGACATTACACGTGAAACAACGCGAATAAAATATGCAACAAGAGCAGTTACAGGTGAAACAATGCGAATTGGAAAAGATGCAACAAGGGCAAGTACAGTGAAAAAAACAGTGAATAAAAGTCAACAAAGCAGCAATTACAGTGACACAACGCGAATACAAGATCCAAAAAGAGCAATTACAGGTGAAACAACGCGAATAAAAAGTGCAAAAAGAGCAGTTACAGGTAAAAACAACGGTATAAAAAGGCAACAAGATTAGTTACAAGGTGAAACAACGCGAATAGAAAGTGCAACAAGAGCAGTACAGGTGAAACAACGCCAAAGAAAAGTGCAACAAGAGTAGATAAAGCAACGCCAATAAAAAGTGAAACAAGAGCAGATACAGGTGAAACAACGCGAAATAGAAATTGCAACAAGAGCGTTACAGGTGAACAATCGAAAGAAAAGTGCAAACGAAAGCCAGTTACAGCGTGAACAACGCAAATGAAAAACGGTGCAACAAGAGCAAATACATGTGAAAACAAACGCAAATGAAAAAGTGCAACAAAGTAGTTACATCTAAACAAACGCGAAGGAAAAGTGCCCAAGACCTTACAGGTGATAAGAAGAACGTGTATGAAGGGCAACAAGATGGAATTCACTTTATGGAAACACCGATGAAAGTGCCAACTAAGACATCCAGTGAACAAATCAAAGAAAAATGCAACGAGAGCAGTTACAGGTGAATCAGGGGAGTCTGTACTCGAAATTACAGTTTCTTTCAATCGTGAAATGAGAACTTTTTATTTATTGAGAACTATACTATGTATTTCGTTTATTCGTTTCAATAGACTGAATGGTTTGGGATTTATGGATGGGGGGGTTCAAGTTCTGATTTTTATGTTTCAACTGAAAACCATATAAAAACTTTATTTTAAATATTATTTCAATAATTTTTTCACAAAATTCTAGAATAAAGTGTGTCAAAAAGATATAATCATTTGCCTTTGAAATTTATAAAATAAAGATTATAAAATAAATTATTCAAATATGGAATACAATTTCAAAAAAAAATTCCCAAAGTCATACAATTCAATCTTGTTCTGAACCAACCCACCGCTTTTCAATCTGAATGAACTTCTACGAATCTTCTCCTATATATGTTTATAAATGTCCTGGAAATTTTAACGTCAAGAAGACTCTGGCTCGTTTTTTTTACGAATTTTTTTCTTCAATAGCTAATGGATAAAAAGTGAATTTTGAGAAAAACCCCTAAAAAGATTTTGAATAATTGTACTTATTTTCCAGAAAGTAAAAGATTGAAACAAAGATCGTTTTCTTTAATATTTCTACCCCCAAAAAAACCCCGAATTTAAAAATGTTTTATTCCACACCGCACCGCACATGCACACGCACCACACTGCACCCGCACCGCACCCGCACCGCACCGCACTTCACAACCCCGCTATCTATTTTCAAAATAGTGTGACTCCGCTTGCCCGAAAAATTTTACTTTCAAAATTTAATCTGAAAAAAAATTTATGCTCGCAGCTCCAACTCCGTTATGGCTCCCTCTGTCCAGCTCGACTCCCGGTTCGGCTCCGATTCGGGTCCGGCCCAGCTCCTCTTTCAGATTGTTCAGCTCCAACTTTAAAGAATCACTTAACTGCCCCAAAAAAAAAAATTGTCCTCAGCCCGCCGTACGGCTCCAGGCTCCGCTTCGACTTCCAGCTCTGACTTCGTTTCCATTTCAGAAAAGTTCAGCTCCGACTTTCAAAAAAATTAAAAACACAAAAACAATTTCTTAACAAAATTATATTACATCTGGCCCGGCTCTGCTCCGCTCTGCTCCGCTCTGGCCTCCGGCCTCCGCGCTCATGCCTCCTTTCAAAAAATTGTTCATCTCAACTTTGTGAATACTTCATCTGCCAAAAAATTCTTAAAAAAAATTGTTTTTTCAGATACCGCCCCGCCTCGAGCTCCGACTCCCGGCCCGACTTCCGCGCTCCCTCTTGCTCCGACTTCGTTTCACATTTCAAAATAGCTCAGCTCCACTTTCAAAAGTATTTTATCTACAAAAACCAATCTTCTTAAAAAAGCAATACTGTACCTCCGGCTCCGCTCGCTCCGCTCCGGCTCCGCTCCGGTTAAAATGTCAGCTCCAACTTTTGTAAAATATTTTCACTTGCAAAAAAAAATTCTTGTAAATAATTGTTTTTGATCCGTCTCCAGCTAAGCTCCGACTCCCGGCTCGCTCCAGCTCCGCTTCAGCTCCACTTAAGTTTCACATTTCAGAAGAGTTCAGCTCCGACTTTGCAAAGATTTTACCTGCAAAAAACATTCTTTTTTAAAAAAAGTTATACTGCGCTCCAACCTCGGCTCCGACTTGCGACTCTGCTCGATTCCAGCTCCGGCTCGCTTCAGCTCTGATTTATTAAATAATAGCTTCACTCCGACTTTGCAGAAGTATTTTACTTGCAAAACAATTGTTTAAAATATTATACTTTGGGCCCGGCTCCGATCTCGCTCTGGCTCCGACCTCCAGCTCGACAAACGGCTCCTTTTCAAAATTGTTCAGCCACCAAACTTGTAAAATTATTTCACCTGCAAAAATTAATAAAAAAATGTTTTTACTCCAGCTCGCCTCTCCGGCTCCGGCTATGGCTTTGGCTCCGGCTCCGCTCTAACTCCGACTCCTTTCCTTCAAAAAAGTTCAGCTCCGGCTTTGCAGAATTATTTTATGCAAAAACAATTCTTAAAAAAAAAATTAAATTTTTCCGGCTCCGGCTCCGGACTCTGTGCCATTTTAAAATGATAAACCATTTATATGATTGAGATAGAGCCTGATCTTGGTTGTGTTTGCGAAAAGGAAAATTTAATTTTATATAAAATGATGAATAAAAACCTGCTAAAGATCCTAAAAGGTTGAATTCAATCGAACATGGATGAACTTTTTTAAGTTATGACACCCCTATAAAAATATTCTGTATCTTAAAAACTTTTCTGAATCGCAAACAAAAATACACCATGATGAGAGAGGGAATTCTAGCAATGAGACTATAAAAAAATGAAATTTATTTGTACTCTGAAAATAGGTTGGGCCAAGACCAGACCCCCTGAAACACGCGAAATAGAAAGGTCAACAAGAAATTACAAGTAAACAACCGAATGAAAGGAACAAGAAGCAGACAGGTAAAACAACAGGACGAATTGCAAATGCAACGAAGAACAATTACAAGGTGAAACAACGCCGAATGAAAAGGGGCAACAAGAGCAATTACAGTCTGAACAACGCTAATGAAAATGCAACAAGAGTAGTTACAGGTAAACAAATCGAAAGAAAAATGCAAACGGAAAGCAGTTACAGGTGAAAACAACCAAATGAAAAGGCAACAAGAGCAGCTTTAACAGGTGAAACAAAGCGAAAGAAAAGTGCAACGAGGAGTAGTTAAGGTAAAAAAAATCGAAAAAAATGCAAGTAGTAATGAAACAACGCGAAAATAAAGTGCAACAAGAGCAAATACAGTTTGAAACAACGAAAATGAAAGGGTCAACAACGATAGTACAGGTAAACAACGCGAAGAAAAGTGCACAAGCAGCATAACAGGTGAAACAAGCGATAAAAAAAGGTGCAATAAAGCAGTACAGAAACAACGCGAATTAAACCAACAAGCATATTTACAGTAAAAAACAACCGAATAAAAGTGCAAAACAAAACAGTTGGCAAGTAAACAACCGAAAAAAAAGGGTTCACAAATCCAGTACAGTTAAAAACAACGCCAATCAAACGGCACAAACAATTTCAGCGTAAACCGCTAATAAAGTGCAAACAAGAGCACTTACAAGTAAAACAAACGCAATGAAAAGGGGGCAGCAAGATCAGTTACAGATGAAACAACGGCAATGAAGTGAACCAGGCATTACAGGTAAACACCCAAATAGAAGTGCAACAAGCACAGAACAGTAAACAACGATAAAAAATGGTGCACGATAGCAGTTACAGAGTAAAACAACTCGAATAAAAGTCACAAGATCAGACAGATTAAACAATTGCAAATAAAATTGCAAGTAAACATTACATTAAAACAAAGCGGAATGGAAAAGTGCAACAGGAGCCAATTACAGTGAAACACACTAATTAAAAAGGGGCCAACAGAGCGGTTGCAGGGTAAAACAAAATCGAAAGAAAAGGGACCATTAAGTTACAGGTAAAACAACGCCAATAAAAAGGTGCAACAGATCATTACAGAACAACGCGAATAAAATTGAAAAAGCAGTACAGGTAAACAACGCGAGAAAGGGTCAAACAAGTAGCAGTTACACGTGAAACAATCGGAATGACAAAGGGCACAAAGCATACATCAAACATGGGAATAAAAATTCAAACAAACAATTACAGGGTAACACCGAAAGAAGGTGCACACAAGAGCAGTTTATGGAAACAAATGAAAGAAAAGGTAAGAAAAAGATAGAAAACTGGGCAGCAAATGAAATCACAACATACAGTGAACAACGAATGAAAGTGCACAAGAGGCAGTTACAGTTGAAACAAAACGAATAAGTGCACGATGGGAGCAATACAGTAAAACAACGCGAAAGAAAGCTCAAAATCAGTTGCAGTGAAACATTAAAGAAAAGTGCAACGAGGCAGTACAGGCGAAAACAACTCGAAGAAAAGTGGCAAAGATGCATAAGGTGAAACAAACGCGAATGGAAAAGTGCAACAAAGCATTACAGGTAAACAACCAAGAAAAGTGCAACAGACATACAGTAAACAACGCGAATGGAAAAGGGTGCAACAAGAGCAGTACTTGTAGGAATATCCGCAAAAATAAAAGGTTGCAACAAGGGCAACTCCTGCTATAACAACGCTATACAAAAGGGTAGACAGGAGTTTACAGATCAACAATGACGAATGAAAATGCAACAGAGCAAACAGTTTGAACACGCTATGAAAATAGTTCAACTGAACATTAGGTGAACAACGCAGAAGAAGGGCAACAAGAGCATACTGTGATGCCAATCTAAAAGAAAAAGTGTAACGAAGCATTTAGGTAAACAACCGAAAAAAGTCAACCAACATCTGTATCCGGGAGATGAAGTGGCAAGAAAGACAATTACAGTAAAACCAACGGAATAAGAAAGTGCAAAAAGGAAAGCAAGTACAGTAAAACACGCGTATAAAAGTGCAACGAGCATTACAGTTTAAACAACCGCGAAGAAAAGTGCTCAGAGCAAAAGGTACACAACGCAATAGAAAGGCAAACCAATCAGTTGGCAGGTAAAACAAATCCAAAAAAAAGTAAACGAAAGCGGTTGCACTTTATTTTATTACAGTAAACAGTCGGCAAGAAAGCAGCACCAACAGCAACAGTGAAACAACGCAATAAAAATGCACAATCAATTACATAAACAATGCAATAAATAACAAGAACACTACCAAATTAAATTGCGAGTAATAATTTTGGTGTGCAGTATCACAGACAACTGGCTCAGATATATTTAACAAAATTACCTTACAATCGAAAAAAATATGCAATTGCTGCAAAAGGTAATCAGAACGTCTAGAGGATATTCTTTTGGTGAGATAGAGCAGATAAATGCTATCAACAAACAAACAAAGTACTACAGAAACAAATCGAAAGAAAATGCAACGAGAGCAGACAGGTTGAACAACGCAAATGAAAAGTGCACAAGAGCATTACATGAAACACGCAATAAAAGGCAACAAGAGGAATACATAACAAAGCGATATGAAAAGTGCAACAATGCAATACTGAATAACGCGCACAGAATGCAACGAAGAAGCAGTAAGTGAAACAATCAAAAAAAGTGCAACAGACAATACATGAAAACAACGCGAAGAAGTAACAAGAAGTTCAGTGAAACAACTCAATGAAAAGTGCTCAAGATAGCTACGGTAAAACAATGCGGAATAAAAGTGCACACATTCAGGAACGGAACAATGAAAAAGGTCACAAACAATTCAATAAACACCGGAAATAAAGGAACAAGAGCAGTTCAGGTAAACACCAAATAAAAAGTCAACAATCAATTACCGGTAACAATCGAAAGAAAATGCAACGAATAAAAGTAAACTGCTACTTGTTGCACTTTCTACCGTGTGTCACTGAATTGCTTCTTGGCACTTTCATTGCGTTGATTAAACTAATCTCTTGTTCACTTCATACGCGTATTACTGTAAACTCCTTTGTACTTTCATTCCGTTTTTCTCGAACTGCCTCTTGCACTTCATCTGCGATGTCACCGAAACCTCGCTCACTTTTGATTTGCGGTATTCACCATGTAACTGTCTTTTCACTTCCGATTCTCCTGTTCACCTTAATCTCTTCAATTTCATTCGGCGTGGTGTCACCTGAATTCTCTTAGTTGCCCTTCATTGTCGTTCACCTAACTATCTTGTGCACTTTTATCGCACTGCTTTCAACTTGCAACGCTTGGTTCACTTTTCATCCGTTTTTACCTGTAACTACTCTTGTTGCACTTTCCATTCGCTTTATCACGTAACTGCTTTTATTTCACTTTTAATCGCGTTTTACCTGTATTGCTCTATGCTCCTGGAAAATGTTTCACCCTTAATACTTCACTTTAACACTCGAACTCTTTACTCAACCATTGTACTGTTAGGCATATGAATTGAGTGTTAGCTGTAGTAGATGTCCAAATATCTGATGTTAGAGATATTTTGTTTGCTGATAGCAGATTATTTTTCAAGCAGATTATTTTTCAATTCACTTAATATATTACCATATATATCATTAACTTCATTTTTTTTATTTTTTGGTAATTTGGTTTTTAAAATCTTATCATAATTTGAATAAATTTGGGAACAAATGAGTTTCTAGGCTTTACTTAAATTAGCTATTAAGACTTCCATTTCGTTGGGGAAATTTGAAGTTCAAAATATATCATTATTTACGGTATAAGAAGAAAGACAATTTTCTGAAAACATTTTTTTTATTCATTTTGGTTTTATTTTTATTATTTATTTCCTTCAAAGCTTTTGAAATTTCCTTTGATAAAATATTTTTTTTACATTACATAAGATTTTACATTATTTTGAACCTAATTTCATTTCTTTTTTCACTGATATAAGAATCTTTCTTCTATCATAAAGCTTCCCATTCAATGATTTTCTCTTTGATATTTCCTCACTGCTTTGTTTTCAGGTCTTTGAGCATATTTTGGAAGAAAAATATCAAAGCGTTTTTCCTGTTTCATTTGTCTTTTCACCTGTAACTTCCTCTGCGGGTTGGCATTTTTCTTCGATTGTTACCTGGTAACTGCTTTGTTCACTCTATCGCGTTTCACCTAACTGCTCTTGTCACTTTCTATTCGCGTTGTTTACCTGTAATTGCTCTTTTGCACTTTACGTGCTACTCTACCGTAATGGCCTGAAAATTTTATCGGCAGGATCTTACCTGTAACTACTTTTGCACTTTCATTCGCGTTTCACCTGTAACTCTCTGTTCACTTTCTCCGCTTGTTTCACCTGTAACTCTCCTCACTCTTCGATTGTTTCACCTGGTAACTCTCTTTGCACTTCATGCGTTGTTTCACCTTAATGCACTCTTGGCACTATTTCATCTCGTTTTCCCTGTAAATGCTCTTGCACTTTCATTGGCGTGTTTAACCAAACTGCTCTTTTCACTTTCTTCGCGTTTTCACCTTAATTGCTCTGTTGCACCTTCATGCGTCTTGTTCACCTAAACTGCTCTCTCACTTCTTTCGATTCACCTGAACTTACTTTGTTGCCACTTTTCACGCGTTTCACCTATCTCTTTCACTTTTCATCCGTTTTCACCTTAACCCTCGTTGCACTTCTCTCATTTTTCACTAACTTCTCTTTGCACGTTCTCATCCGGTGTTTACCTGAAAATGCTCTGTCACTTTTATTCGCGGTTTTCACTGTAACTCTGTCACTTTATTTGCGTTTTCACCGAAATCAAATAAAACAACTTTTGCTTTCACTTTAATTTTGATTTGTTCACGCAAATGCTATTCTTGGCACTTTCTATCGCTTGTCACCTAATTCCTCTTTTAACTTCATCGTTTAATTCATTTTTTAGTGATGATTTCATCTTTTTTGGCTTCTTGCACTCATTGAGAAAGTTTTGATGACCGAAGGCATTCTTGTTTAAAACTTTTTATTTGCTATTTTAATTAACATCTTACAAAAGGGTTTTATAGATTCCTTAGAAAAAAACTATTTCCACACCTTGTTTTCAGATTTTGTTTTGAATGAACCAATTTCACCGGTTTTGACGGTTTTACAAATAAGAATTTATTGTGACGGATATCAAGCTTTTGCAAATTTTTAAAAGGAAATCCCAAATTTTCTTACAGGGAATATTAAATGAATTTCTTGTATTGCTAAGATCAAATGTTTACCTGTAAAACTGCTCTTTTGCACTTTTCATTCCGTTGTTCACCTGTAACTCTCTCCGTATGCACTTCTTTCAAATTGTTTCACCCAACTGCTCTTTTGCACTCTATTCGCGTTGTTTTTTACCGTAATGTCTTCTTGTGCTACTTTATCATCGCTCTTGGTTTCAACGTAACTCGATTTGTTGCACTTTCATTCGCATTGTTTCCACTAGTAACTGCTCTTGTTCAATATATATTCGAGTTTCTAATAAACCTGAAATTTCGTCTTTTTCTATACCGGGTGTCTTCTCTCTGAAATCGGACATCCATAATAGTGGAATCTCTTGATGCATTTTCATCTTCGTGTTAATGTAACTCATCAGTTTTTCTTTCCTCTCTTCCAAAAGTAAAAAAAGTCTTTCAATTCTATTCGCGTTGTTTCACCTGAACTGCTCCTGTTTCACTTTATTGCGTGTACCTTAACGGCTCTCGGACATTCTTCGATTTTTTCACCTGCAACTGCTCTTGTTGCACTTCATTCGCGTGTTTCACCTGTAAATTGCTCTTGTTGCACTTTTCCTCCGCTTTATTTATCTAACAGCTCTTGTTGCAATTCTATTCGCATTGTTCACCTGTAACTGCTCTTGTTGCACTTCATCGGCGTGTTCACCTGTAACTGCCTCTCGTATGCACTTTTCTTCAGATGTTTCACCTTCACTCCGATTTTGCACTTTATATTGCGTTGTTGAGTTTTAATTGCTCTTGTTCCACTTTTCATTTGCGTTGTTCACCTGTAACTGCTCTTGCTGAACTTTTCATTCGCGTCTTTTTCACATGTAACTGCTCTTGTTCACTTTTCATTTGCGGTTTTACCAGTAACTGCTCTTGTTGCACCTTCATTGCTTTGTCACCTGTAACTATCTATGTTGAGTTTTATTCAGCTCTTCTTCCAATTCAGGAACTTCTTTAAGTTGCACTTTCATTCGCGTGTTCCCTGTAACTACTCTTGTGCACTTTCATTCGCGTTGTTCACCTGTAACTGCTTTTATGCACTTTTGAATCGCGTTGTTTCACCTGTTAAAGCTCTTATGTTGCACTTTCCTTCGCGTTGTTTCCACCTGTAAACTACCTGTTCACTTTCAATTTCGTTGTTCACTTGTAATTCTCTTGTTGCACTTTTCATTTGCGGTTTCTCACCTACTGCTCTTGCTGCACTTTTCTATCGATTTGTTTCACCTGTAACTACTCTCGTTTCACTTTTCATTCGCGTTGTTTCACCTGTAAGTGCTCTTTTTGCACTTTTCATTTGCGTTGTTTCACCTGTAACTGCTTTCGTTGCACTTTTCTTTCGATTTGTTTCACCTGTAACTGCTCTTGTTGCACTTTCTATTCGCGTTGTTTCACCTGTAATTGCTCTTGTTGCACTTTTCATTCGCGTTGTTTCACCTGTAATTGTTCTTGTTGCACTTTTCATTCGCGTTGTTTTACCTGTAACTGCTCTTGCGCACTTTTCTTTCGATTTTTCACCTGCTCAAACACTCTCGTTCACTTGCATTCGCGTTGTTCACCTGTAACCTGCTCTTTTGCACTTTTCATTGCGTTTTTCACCCTGTAAACTGCTTTCGTTGCCACTTTCTTTCGATTGTTTCACTGTAACTTCTCTTGTTGCACTTTCTATTCACGTTGTTTCACATGTAACTGCTCTCGTTGCATTTTCTTTCGATTTGTTTCAACTGTAACTGCTCTTGTTGCACTTTCTATTCGCGTTGTGTCACCTATAACTCCTCTTGTTGCACTTTTCCAATTTCCGCGTGTTCAACCTGTAAACTGCTTCTCGTTGCAACTTTCTTTCAATTGTTTACCTGTTAACAGCCTTCTTGTTTCACTTTCTATTCGCGTTGTTTCACCTGTAATTGCTCTTGTTGCACTTTTCATTCGCGTTGTTTCATCTGCAACTGCTCTTGTTTCACTTTCCATTCGCGTTGTTTCACCTGTAACTGCTCTTGTTTCACTTTTTATTCGCGTTGTTTCACCTGTAACTGCTCTTGTTGCACTTTCTATTCGCGTTGTTTCACCTGTAATTGCTCTTGTTCCATTTTTCATACGCGTTGTTTTACCTGTAACTGCTCTTTTTGCACTTTTCTTTCGATTTGTTTTACCTGTAACTGCTCTTTTTGCACTTTGCAATCGTTCTTTCACCTGTAATTGCTCTTGTTGCTTTTTGCATTCACGTTGTTTCACCTGTAACTTTTCTTGTTGAACTTTTCATTTGCATTTTTAACCTGTAATGCTCTTGTTCAATTTTCATACCGTTGTTCACTGTAACGCTTCTTGTTTCACTTTCTATTCGCGTTGTTTCACCTGTAACTGCTCTTGTTTCACTTTTTATTGGCGTTGTTTCACCTGTAACTGCCCTCGTTGCACTTTTCTTTCGATATGTTTCACCTGCAACTGCTCTTGTTGCACTTTCTATTCGCGTTGTTTCACCTGTAATTGCTCTTGTTGCACTTTTCATTCGCTTTGTTTCACCTTTAACTGCTCTTGTTGCACTTTCTATTCGCATTGTTTCACCTGTAACTGCTCTTGTTGCAGTTTCATTCGCGTCATGTTTCCACCTTAACTGCTTCTCGTTGCAGATCATTTCCCGTTCAGTTTCACCTGTTAACAGCTCTTGTTGCCACTTTCTATTCGCTTGTTCACCTGTAATTGCCTTGTTGCCACTTTTCATTCGCGTTGTTTCATCTGTAACTGCTCTTGTTGCACTTTTCATTCGCGTTGTTTCACCTGTAACTGCTCTTGTTGCACTTTTCATTCGCGTTGTTTCACCTGTATCTGCTCTTGTTGCACTTTTCATTAGCATTGTTACACTATAACTACTCTCTTGTTCACTTTTCCATTCGCGGTGTTTCACATGTAATTGCTCTTGTTGCTCTTTTCATTTGCGTTGTTTCACTTTTCGTAACTGCTCTTGTTGCCTTTTCATCGCGTTGTTTCACTTGAAACTCTCTTGTTGCACTTTCATTTGCATTGTTTCACTTGTAACTGCTCCTTGTTGCACTTTCTTTTTCGCGGTTTTTTTTTTTTTTTCACCCTTGTATTTGCTTCTTTTATCTCT
>JABUQX010064258.1:25000-27500 GCA_015478945.1 Trachelipus rathkii | reverse complement strand
CTTTCAACTTGCTTCATATTCTTCTACAATTTTTCTGTTTCTACAATTTTTCTATCCAGAGCAACCTCGAGCAATTGGTGCAGCTTACTACTCGAATCCCTGTTGCTCTGGGAGATGTAATCAACATTCTAGACTTTTTCATAACCTCTAATCCTTCTTATCTCTATGTCCTGTTCTGTTTCTTCAATTATTATTCTTAAAGAAACCTTTCTGGCACTCTGCTGCTGCTAACTTGTCAGACCTGTGGTCGATTTTTTTAAATTATTTTCATGGACTGACTACTGCTTCCGTAAGAAGGGTTTTTCGTAGTGTGGTGAGGGCGTTAGAGGTATTTCTCTCTGACCTAGAGAGAGGCATATTCCATATTCTTTCCATTCAGCTAAACCTAACAAGCCCTGGTTTAACTCTTCTTGCTCTCGTGCTATTTGCCACAAGGACGCTGCTTTCAGGATTTACCGTCATCTTCAAATTTCAACATCTCACTAACTTAAATTTCTACGTAGAAATTGCAATAATCTTTCTGATTTTTCTTCCTCTAGTCTTTTCTAACATTTTTCCAAAAATGTCAAATCCAACTTTGATTGTTCCACTTTTTCTCCTCCACCTTCCGCTAAAGCTGAACCCTTCGCTCAAATCTTTGTCTCTAAATCCTCTTTAGACGATTTATGTGCTACTCACCCTTCTCTACTCCGCTCCAATTCATCTATGACTAACATTGCAATTTCTTCTAAATACGTTATTTCCGCTCTCTGTAAGGTTAAAATTAAGAAGGCGTACGGCAGGCGCTGATGTTATTCATCCTGTTTTTTTTAAAACTTGTGCTTCCTAGCTAGCACTATAGCACTCAGTAAATTATATCATCCCTGTTTCCCTACTTCGACCTTCCCTTCTTACTGGAAACGAGCACTCTTTCAGCCTGAGCCGAAAAATAGGACCCTTCTTTAACCTTAAACTATCGTCCTATCATGTTAACCTCCGTTCTTTCTAAAGTTTTGGAATCTATCCTTCACAGGAAAGTTTGGAAACCTCTAAATTCTTCAAATCTTATCTCTGATCGCTATTATAGCTTTCGTAAGAACGTTCTTCTGACGATCATTCCATTTTCCGTTATTCTTTGTCCTCTGTCCATCAGTATTTCGTTGAATCTTTTGTTTTGGCAATAGACATATAGACATTTTGAAAGCCTTCAATAGAGTCTGACGCAAACCTTTGATTTCTGAACCTCCCTCTTTCGATATCTATTATTCTTTCTGTGACCTTCTCTCTGATTTTCTCCTCAGCCGACCTGTATCAGCAGTTGTAAATAGTCACCGCTCATCCTTTAAATCTAAAAGTAGCAGAGTTTCTCAGGGTTCTATTCTATCCCAGCCTTTTCTACATTTCAGTAATGAAATTCTCTCTATTACTTCGCCTATTCACTTTTATGCCGATAGCTCTACCATTTATTACTCATTTCAATTTTGAAAGGTTTCCAAACCCGCTAAAAAGTGGCTGACCTTTCTGGAAATCTTAATTGGAACATTGAGAATAAGGATGTTTTCAATGACTCAAAAACTCACCTCATTCATCTTAATACTCGACACAACCTCCCACACAACGGCAACATCTTCGAAAACACACAACTCAATCCTTCGTTTATCCTTAATATTTTTAGTGTTTCTTTTTCTCTTGACCCTAATGGAAGGTTCACAATGTTTCTCTTTCTAAAGGAGCTTCAAATAGTTTGTGTTCTCCGTTCTGAAGCAGCTTCGATATTTTTTCGCGACACTCCAGTTGCTTTCCCTTTATAGGAATGTCATTCGCCTCTGAATGGAGTATGCCTCGCATATATAGGGTAGTTCCAGTTACAAAACTCTCCTTAAAAAGATGTATTATTGGCATTTTCTTCTTATCAACTCTTCTTTGCCACTATCCCACTCCAATCTTTTTTTGACTGTGAAATTATTGCGTTACTTTCTTCATACTATCGCTATTACAACGGTTACTGGTCTTCTAAACTCTCTAAAACAAACCTTCTTCATCTATATTTTCTCAGGGTTTATCAGGGTATGTCACCCTTTGAGCTGAATCCGGTTTCGGAATTTACAGAAGTCCTGAAAAACTTTGGAGGCTCCTAAGGCTTTGAAAACTTGAGAATATATATATAATATATCATATATATATATATATATATATATATATGTATATTAATAATAATAATAATAATATATAATATAATAACAACAGCATAACCTTCAATATATATCTTCTTTATATTATGTGTATGTATGTATATGTATAATAACCAATATATCAATATATAATATAATATGTAATAATAATAATATGCATATATATAAATAATAACGCTAATATATACTATGTAATATGCTGTAATAGCAATAGCAATATGTATATGTAGCTGCTGTCTTTGCTGCAATGCTCCCAGCCCAACTATAACAATATATGTAATAATATAATAATAATCTAATATCAATATGTATATATAATAATAATATTA
>JABUQX010064258.1:0-20000 GCA_015478945.1 Trachelipus rathkii | reverse complement strand
TTAGAATAAATGAAAGTACGTTGAGATGGTTTGATCATATTAATAAGGATGGATGACAGACGGTCGGTTAAACGGATGTATAGTGGTACAAGTGTTTGGGGAGTGGCGAAATAGGAGGACTACAGAAAAAAGTGGAATGAGTCAGAGGAATGCCTGAAAGAGATAAATATTGAGTTTGGCTTGAGAGACGAGAAAAAGAAAGGAGTTCATAATAGGAGGAGTGGAGAATGGTGGGTTTGTGAGGAGGCCCATGGACACCATACCTGGGCCAGGAATGAGCCCCATTGACGAAGGTCATAGTTGAGGGGGTCAATCGTGAGTGTGAAGCTCCCTAGGGTGGATTTTCTGACTGCGACGGATTCTCACTAATTGGTATAAAGGGGCGGTAAGGGCTGGGTTTTCTTTTCTACTTGCTTCATATTCTTCTACTATTTTTATGTTTCCGGTATATGTTACGCACCTTGCCTCAAGTCTTGGGAGATAAGATGGAGTGGTGATGATATATATATATATATATATATATACTTATATATAACTTACATAAGGATGCTCATATTATATATATATATATATATATGCTCTTTCTCAACTGCTGACCTTGCTATTTAGCCTTTGCTGCTCCATATATGTAATATGCATATATGAAGTATATGTAATAATAATAATAATATATATAATAATATATATATATATATATAATAATAACCATAACCAATACCTTGCTATATGTATACCATATAACATATATAGCCATATATATGTACAGGTTTTCATAGAGTAGCACGTAGCGTGCCCCGACCTTGATGCCATGTGCGGTAGCGGCCAGCGTAGCGAGACAGGTTCTGGAGTGCTGGCCAGCGTGGCGTGGCGAGTTTTTGGTTCTGGGGTAGCTTGTGCTTGTGCTTGTACTTTGATGTTGGACTAATACAGTTATGTATATATAATATATATGTATATATGTAATAATATATGTATATATGTATATATATATTGCTAATATTGTAATAACGCGTAATATAATAATACCCAGCCAACCAGCCAGCCAGCCATATAGCCTGTATGCATGCTAATGTTAGTAATAGCCAATATATATATCGCTATAATAATAATATGCTTTATATGTATATATATGTATAATAATAATATATAAGCATAATAACATAATAACAACAATATATATATGTATATGTATATATATATATAAATATATATATATAATCGGGAGGGGGCGAATTCATCTTGCTTTCTTAGCATGCCCGCGTGCTTAAAGGAAAAATAATGAAAATTTTGATTGTTAGCATAAATTGATTGGAGAATAAAGATGTCAATAATTACTCTTCATCTAATGCTTCTAATAACAATAAATTTATACTTATATTTAATTTGCATTCTCGAGCAGCCAAAGTGAATAATAATTTAACTAGTTCATAAAATGCATGCAATAACTTCACCGCCTGTCTTCTAAGAAGTTTAACGCGGAAACAGGTGCGCGCTCATGAAATTATTCAAGTCGGAACCACTGTAAAAGCGTGCGAAAACTTAACATCAAGCAACTGAAGTGAGCGGAAGAGAAAAAAGCATTATGGAATCTTCCTTTAAAATTCGCTATGTCTCGTGATTTTATTAGAGTAAATCATATTAATCATTTAGCTTATGAAATGTTCTGAAACTGACGGTTATTTTTCAATCATTAAGATGCTTTTAGTGGTAACTTTACATAATTAAAATAAGTAAAATAGTGCATTAAAAATAAGTATGGGTTGTATCATGTATGTCATAGAATAATTTTTCAAAAAGATTGTCTATGACGGATCAATTTAAGTATAAAAAACTCTGATAAAGAAATACTAATAATAAATAATAAAAATTTAAAAAAAAATTTGATTACGATGACAAATGTTTGTCAACTAAAGTGAATAGTTGTAATTCTTGAGGTAATTATGGAAATCCATATCATATTTGCAAGTAAGCTTTGTATTTCAATTGCATCAATTATATATATATATATATATATATATATATATATATCTTTCTATATATATATATATATATTTATAGTATATATACATAATAATATATGTATATATGTATATATATATAAATAATATATATATATATATATATATATATATGTAAATATATAAATAACAACTCAATATCTTAATAATAATATATATATATAGCTAACTCAATAAATATATATATTATAATAATATATTATAAATATGTATAATATATATGTATCAATAATATTAATAATATTAATAATAATAAACTAAATATATGTATTCAATAACCTCACTCAACTCATATCTTATGAAAGGATTTCTCATTGATCATTGATGCAATATTCAATAATATATATATATAATATATATATATCATCATATAATAAATAATAATATATATGTATATCTTAAATAAATAATATCAACTATACGGATATGTCTTTGAAACTATACAATTCGCCGCCCCTATCCTACTCTCTCACTTTAACCGTACCCCTATCGCCGGGCGTACCCGGGTTCACTCGTGCCCGCCGCCTTCCCACCTCCGCCGCCGCCGCCATAGCCACTCCCACTCATAGCCGCCGCCCGGGCCATACGACTTGCCACCAACACTCTGCTGTATGTATATATTTTGTTATAATATAATTAATCAATAATGTTAATAATAATAATGACCAAGTAATAATAATATTAATAGTATATGTAATAATAATAATAATAATAATAATAATAATAATAATAATAATAATAATAATAATAATAATAATAATAATAATAATAATAATAATAATAATAATAATAATGTATTATCAATAGTAAGAATAAATGATAATATTAATAATAATAACATAATAATAATAATGAAAATAATAATAATAATAATAATAATAAAATTTTTAAATATTTTAAATATTTTGAAGTCTTCAAATTTAAAATAAATGGTTGTTCATTTATACTTGACACATTATTATAATATTAATAAAATTTTATGTTTCCGTATTACTATATTTAAGGAATTGAATTATATTTATTTTCTGTTCGGAATGTGATTTCAATTTGTCTTCCTTCAAAATAATTATTTTTTTTTTTTTTTTTTAGCAATATATAAATGTCTAATAAAACGCTCTGTTATTGAGACAATAAGGTATTTTACCTTTCCTGCTGTTAATAGAAGATAATATTCCTTAATTGAATGAACAGCGTTAAGTCAATAAAAAATTTATTTGTGACAATAACATAAATTATGGCTCCTTTTTTTCTGTTCTATTTTCGAAATATCTTGCCTATTATTCTGTTCTTTACAGTGTTCAAACTTTTGCTTTTTACACCTATTTAATATATTTTTTAAGGGCTTAACCCAAAATAAGGGTGGATCTATTTGAATATTAAAAACTAGGTTTGAAAACAAAATTATTATTCATTTAAGACAGAAAATGGGAATAAAATATTTCACGTATATATTATGCATATATATACACTCACATAGAATTTACATCAGAATTCTATTATACATATATATATATGTATATATATATATATATATATCTTAACATATATATATATATATACTTATATAGCATATATATATATATATATACACTATATATATATATATATATATATATATATATATATTTATCAGTGGCGAAGCGTCCAGTCCCCAATACTCTGTATCCCTTCCTCTCTGCCATAATATATATATATATATATATATATATATATATATATATATATATAATATACTGTATGTATATATAATATCAATAATAATAATAATATAACTCATATATATCTTATATATATATATATTATATATATACATAACATATATATATATATACTTATATATATATATAGTATATGTATATGTATATATATATTTATATGTATATATGTATATATGTAATAATAATATGTATATATACAACAATAATGTATATATAATATCATTCCTTTATGTATGTATATGTAATAATATATATATATATATATATATATATATATAAACATATATATATGTATATGTATGTATATCAATAATAACAACTCTCTTTCAATATGTATGTACCTAATTCGCTTTTACTATATAGGAAATATTATATATATGTATAGCAATAATATATATATATATAATATACATATATCTTTATATATATATATATATACATATATATAATATTTATCATACATATATAATAATATATTTTTAGTAATAATAATAATATAGTAATATATAACCAATAATAATATTATATATATAATATAAATATAACACATATTAATAGCAATAACACAACATAACCAGCCAATAACACTGTATATATAGCGTAATGTAATATGTATAATATCAATATAATATCCAGCCTTTATATATATACCAATAATATGTATATCATATACACTCAGCTGTATATATATATGGTAAATGCCAGGCTATTTCATTTAAAGGCTTTCTTTATCAAACCGTTTTCTATGCCCGATTCCATGATTTAGCTTTAATACCAAATGGGCTTTATTTAAAGTCACTCTTTTTCCTTTCCATTATTCTTAAGTATTTTTGTAAATTTTTATTATTTTTCTTTGTTTTATCAAATATTCTTTGTTTTTAAAATTATTATTTATGTATAGTATTTAAAAACATATTATTTACAAACATAGTATTTATAAAAAATTTGTACTCTAAATTCCACCGGGCACTATCTCCCGCCATTCGATGCTGGAGCTGAACTGCCATTTTTTTAAATGGGTTAAAAGCATTATTTAATAGCGATTTTTCCTACATTTTTCGTTTTTAATTTTTCCATTTCCTTGTAGAACGTCGAAACACAAACGTCAGTATTTGCGTAACTTTCGCAAAATAAGATAATTTTTATTATCATATTTTTAATGATTTGCAAGAATAGATCGTTTCTATAATGTTATCTCGTGCTGAGCGCGAGTAGCACAGTGCAGAGTCGCCTCTGATATATATATACCGGTATTTTGGGTATCATACATATATATATATATACATAACATATATATATATACGACAGTAATATCACATGTATGTATAACATATGTAGCATAATATATGTATATGTAATATCTTAGGTAACAATATTGACGTAACCATATATATAATAACAATAATAATATCATATGTATATATATATCTTATATATCTTTCTTTAACTTACTCAGATATAATACAGTATATATATAATAATAATAATAATAATAATATATACGTATAATAATTATATAATAATAATAATATATAATAACAATAATAACCAATAATAACAATAATAATATACAACCAATATAATAACCAACAGTAATAATAATACATATGTAATATATTAATATAATAACAATATGTAATAATAATAATATGTATGTATGTATGTATATGCAATAATATATAATATGTAATAATAATATCATCATATATATATATATATATATATATATATATATATATATATAATAATAATATATATATATAACTATATATAACATATCTATATATATACTATCGCTAATATAATATATATCTATATACGCTAATAATATATATCCTACTTAAATAAAATAGAATAAAACAATCATTATACAAATATTAAATGACAAAAAATATACATGTATTATTTTAGATATAAAATATTATTTTCTAGCTCTCTTAACTTACTCTTAGTAGCTATGATGAATATTGTTGATTGAAGTCAGTTCTGTTGTTCTTTTCTCCCATGTAGAATTGATAAGGTGTTTTTTGAGCCTTTTCAGGGTAGGGGAACATCTTTTCTGGAGTGAACTTTGTGAAGGAAATAGATGCTAAAATCCTTTTGTAAAATTGAACTGTATAGATCAAATTTCTGTTCAAATTCCGTAAATTTTTTAATAGATATCGATGCTAAGAATAGTAATATCGATCTATGACTCACGAACCTCCTCTCTAACGTTTTTGAAAATTCATTAAGAAAAGAAATTGCATTTGTTTTATTACTTACCATTTTACATTGATTCTTGCAGGCTGCATTCTCTTTTCTTCATTAACAGAAAGCAGATCTGTTGCAACTTTCGAAATGATTGAAATTTTTTTATAAAAGTTTTGCGCGTCTTTCAAAACAAGAATTTTTGTTAGGATTAAGAACAGTTGCTGTCACTAAAGATGAATGCCGTAATGTTGTACGTAATTTACGAGTGATGGAAAATAAATTTGAAATAATAATTAAACTTATAATCTTCTCGCTCGTGACTAAAGATTTCAAAAAGACTTGAGGCTTTTGAAGAAGGTTCAACATCCTGATCATCTCAAACTCCTAAAGAGCTTCAATTTGCTTTAATAACTTCTCTAATTCATGACAATTCATCGTAACATTCCGCATACCTTGTTTCACACAAATAGCAGAAGAATATGAGGCGTCGAAAAGAAAGCCAAGCCTTGCCTCCCCCTTTATACCCTTAAGTGAGAACTCGTTCCAGTCAGAAAAATTCAACCAAGGGTTTCACAGGACTGGGATGGACCCTCGCTATGGCATCTCGTCAATGTTGGGTTCATTCCATGCCCCAGGTGGGCCACAATCATATCCCCTCACAATTATGCACCTTTCTTTTTGCCTCTGCCAAACTCACATTCCTCTCTTTCAGGCATTCCTTTATGACTCATTCCACTTTTTCTTCGGTCTCCCAGACGGTCGATTCCCAGCACACTTACCACTATATATCTGCTTAACCAACAGACTATCATCCATCCTTTCCACATGATCAAACCACCTCAATGTACTTTCATTTATTCACTCATATACTCATTTATTCACACCGCAAAGTCCCTAATGCGTTCATTCCTCATTTTATCAATTCTTCTCACACCTAATACGCCTTTAAGATTGTTCATCTGAATCTCTTATTTCAGACCATAGTTTCTCTGAAATACATTAACACAAGTAACAACATACCCTCATGTAATACTCTAGTCCACTCAAGACTTAGTCCCTTTACATCCACCAAGGATTTAATAACGCCAGCCACATTCCTACCATTCACAACTTTCCTACTACACTCTGCATCATTCGTTACCTTTTAATACAACATATATCCTAAATATTAAAACTCAGACACTTGTTACAGTTGTTCACCATCCAACGTAGCTTCACACTGAAGACTGTCTTCATTCACAACCATAGCCCTACTCTTATCAACGATTTCTTTCAAACCACTCCTTTTACACACTCTTCCAAATCTCTCTGCAAAACCTCTCAAACTCTTTTTAGATTCGTCACACAAAACCAGATCATCCGCATATAATAGGTAGGGCACCCTCCACTCTCTTCCATTCTCCATCACTCAAGCTACTCCTACCTCTAATTCTTTCATAACCCAATCCACGTACATATTGAATTACTAAGGAGACATAATACATCCCTGCCTCACTCCGATATTAATATTAAACTAATCACTTTCAACTCCATTTATTCTTGCACACGCATCGTTATCATCATTCATACTTTCGATTCAATTCAGAATCCTACCACCAACACCATATATCACTAACACCTGCCATAGAGCTTCATACTCCTGTTGCAACCCATAAGACCTCTCTCATTTACTCAAATATTTCATTCAATTTAAAGAATGATCCGCATATACCCTACTACTTCTAAACGCACCTTGTTCTTCACCAATTAGTCTCTCAGTCACTCGACGCGCTCTTTCGACCAAAATACCAGTATATATATCTTCCCTACAACACTCAATAAAGTAATTCCCCTATAATTACTACAGTTAAACTCATCCCCCTTACCCTTATATAATTGTACTATTACTGCTCTCCTCCAATCCCTCGGAACTATACCCTCCATAAACGCTTTGTTACACAGCTTCCAAATCCACTCAACCACCATTCGCCTTCGTTTCATCTATAATCTCAGATTTACCATTCATCAACTTTCTCGCGCTTTTATAGGTTTACATATATATATATATATATACTTATATATATATATATATATATATATAACCAACATATATATATATGTAATATACATATATATATATAAATATATTTTATACTTATAATATATTTATATGTATATATTAGCATATATATATACATATCTTTATATATATACTTAACAATAATAACACTATACCTTGTATGTATATATATATATATAATGAGAGGAATATATATATGTAATAATAATAATAATATGTATAAATAACCAATAATATATATATAATAATAACAATCTTTAATAGCTGCTATGTAGCCAATGATTGTAATAATAGCCAATCTATCATGCTCCAACTCTGCTCAACCAATAATAGGCTCATGTATATGTATGCCAATATAACAATATCAACTCTTCCAACTCAACTATCAATAATATATCGTAATAATAATATATCAATAACCATGTAACCAATCTGTATAAAATACATGTATGTATCAATAATAATATATAACAATAATAATAATATAATATATATCTTCTAATATGTATATGTATAATATAACTAATAATAATAATAATAATAATATGGAGTAATATTAATATATATATAATGGCATGTATCTTCAACAACCTGTATGCCAGCTAGCCAGCCAGCCATGTATATGGCAGCAACCAGCCCATGTACCTTTAATATAATAATATACGGTGTAATAATAATAGCCAATAATAATATATATGTACCATGTATATGTATAATGTATGTATGCCAGCCCAGCCAATAGCCAGCCTTTCTTTCAATATCAGCACTCAATCAGCAATATACATGTGTTTGTTTACATGTAGTAGCCAGCCAGCCTTAGCCAATAGCGCCATATCTTCCATGTACCCGCCATAATATTAATAATAATAATACACATATGTAACCATCAATATGCCAATAACTTATATATATGTAACCAATAAGCAGATATGTACGCGCCGCGCATAGTAATAATATGCTATATATAATAATATGTAATATGTATATATATCATAATAATAACAATAATAATATATCTACATATAATAATATAACGTAATATACGCTATAACAATAACCAGCCACATATATATTATAACTCCAACGCCGCTATAAATGGCAGCAGCCATAGCTATATCCCACATACCACGTATGATACGATTGATATAGCCATAATGTAATATAACATATTATGTATATGTATGTAATATCAATATATATATAATAATATATAATATCTAATATATATATACATTATATTTATATAGAAAAATATATGTATAATAATATATATATATACATGTAATAATATGTATAATAATAATAATAATATGTATATGTATGTATATCATAATAATAATAATAATATGTATATTATAATAATATTATATATAATAATATATATATATAATAATAATATATATATATATATGTATATCAACAACAACTTATATATGCCAACAATAGTATGTAATATATGAAATGTATATACCAACCATATGTATACATGTATGTACTCAGCGCCAACATATGTATAGCCACGACGTAGCAGCCGCACCTTCCTGCCAGCAATATAATAACATGCGCTCTGCACTGTAGCGCTGTAATATGTAATCACCAGGCCTTTCAAAGGCTGAGGACAACACGGCGCTGCCAGGAGTTGCACCAAATCGAGAAGAGTAAAACCTACAACCGTCTTTTTACCCTTGCAGAGTATCAAACTGCATTGGCGAATAACTAGCAAAGACGGTGCTTTTGGTCCAGACATGATTTCGTACATCATGCTCCGTCATATCCATCCCTTGGCATCAGCATTTTTGCTAGATCTATATAATAGAATCTGGATCGAATCTGCTTTTCCATCTATTTGGACTACAGCTTTTATATTTCCAATCCCAAAACCTGGCAATGATCCGAAGTTGACGGACAACCAAAACCAATTTCGCTGACCTGTCATTCCTGCAAATTAATGGAGAAAAAAATGGTTTCAATCGCTTTTCTTCCTGTTCTGGAGAGCCGGCCCAAGCTTATTCAAACTTCCAGTTTGGTTTCCGCAAAAATCCGTTTGATTGCGGACCCCTTGATAAAAAAACTAGACCATGGTATCCGGGAAGCCTTCTCAACTGATGGGATGGTTCTTGGTGTCTTTTTTGACCTTGAAAAAGCCTACGACACAACATGAATAACTGGGATTCTCCTTAAACGCCATTCGCTCGGTTTCCCCGGACAACTCCCTTTTTCACTAAGCCTTCTGTCAAACTTGAATCCATCCAGGACTGGAAGTGTTCTTCTACTCTGTCACGCCCGCTTTACTCTGGATGAAAGCTCGCAGGGTAGTGTTCTAATTGCACTACTATTTGCTCTCGGATTTAATGATATCGTTACTTCTATCCACGACTGTCAATTTTTCTCTCTATGTCATTGACCTTTACGTCATATATAGCCAGTGCCAGACTGCCTTTTCAGCCGGACAACAGCTTCAACTAGCTATTGAGAATATGTTCACAATGAGGGGTAACTCCCATGGCTTCATTTTTCTCTCACCAAAACCTCAGCAGTGCTTTTTAAGAAGAAAGGGAATCGAGCCACCTTCTTACAGCGAACCTAACCTTATATGGTTCCCCCATTCCTGTTACTTCACAGGTGTCAAATTTCTAGGACTCATTTTAGTTGACTACTTAACATATGCACCGTATATTAAACACCTTAAAACAACTTGTCATCGCGCGTTTGATCGTTACGTCATCTCGTCTCAAAATCTTTGGGCGCTGATCATAAATCACACGCGCCTCGATATCGCTAATCACAGTCGAAACTGGACTATAGCTGTGCAGTATATGGTCAGGCCTCCCGCAACACTACTACACCTGTTAGTCCATCCAAAACGAGGCGATCCGGATCTCCACTGGAGCCTTCCTATCGTCCCCTCGGGTGAGCCTTGAAGTTGAAGCCAATGTAATGCCACTCTTCCTTCGAAGTACATCATGTGTACAAGTTATCTTCGTTCTCAAACTAATACCGTCTGCTCTGACTTTTTTTCGATTCTGCAGGAATGCCTCAGAATCTGTAATTACTGACCATTTGCAAACACGGTTTATATCCTTAATTTCCTTAACACCCCTTTGCAAAAGATGCTGCTCTCTTATGACGAAGGGTATCCACCTTGGCTATTCCCGCTCCAACCATTTGCTTGGCTCTGACCTCTCTCTCCAAATCTGCATCCTGCTGCCTTGTTAAAAGCATCATTCCTCTCTCATTCCGTAGTTCACTATGAATTTACTCCAGTGTTTACTGTGTGGGACAGTGTGGGCTCAGCTGCTGTCTTTCCTGACCGCAACCTCTCCCCATACCCTCCCCCTCATGCTTTTTTTAAGGCAGAATTAATGGCTATAATGATTGCCCTTTCTCCCGAATTCTAATCCTTAACCAAAGATCACTCTTATGTCATTTATTCCAAGTTTCGTTCGGGTACAAGCGCTTAAAAAACCTTATTCTAAAAACACAATGGTATCCACTTTACAATAATAATTTCTTCAGCTGCTCCACTTTCCCGTAAGAAACAAATTATTTTATATTGGACCCTTTCTTGTATGGATAACTGGCAATGAAATCGCTGATAGAGGCCAAAATGGCCGCTTCCTCTTTTTGGAGTTGTTCCAGGTTCCTCCCAGATGCCATTCGACAAGGCAGCCTCCAATCAACTGATTACTATCCTGCTCTCCGAAATGGCTTTCGATCTTGTTGGCAAAAGTGCTGGACTAGTGATCAGAGGGGAGTGAAACTCACAAATATAATGCCGGCGGTGGTGGTCTTCCTCCCACAAACGAAAGCGCTTAGGTGATACTTGCACGTCTCCATATTGGCCACACCAATATCCTCACGATCACTATTTATGCATTGAGCCCTTCCCATCTGAAAATTTTTGCCGTAGCCATACCTGTGTGTTCGCTATATCTTCATTGCTTGCTCCAGCTGGACCTTTTTCGTCGTCATCATTTTCCTACTTTTTACGATCCACAACACCTTCTAAGATTATTCACTTATCTTATCTGAATCTTCACTTTAGCAATTCTATTTTCTTTGTATCTCGAAAAAGTGAATATTCTTTATAATATTTGATTTTGTTATGTAATATTAGGAATATTTATAATGCAAGGATACACTTTTATTTAGTTTTTAATTATTTTTGACTGACTAAATATTCATTTCGCCATTCAAATCTTCATTTGACATTTACAAAAATATACATATATTGCCAGGGCCCAGCCCATGGTGTTAATTTTCATCCCAGTGTGGCCACTTCTTTTTGTGAGCCGTGGTGGGTCCTGTTCATTGACTCTATATATATATATATATATATATATATATATATATATATATATATATATATATAACATATATATATATATATATATATATATATATATATAACTGCTCTATATATATATATATATATATATGCTGCTTCTAAAAAACAGTTTTTATTTTTATTGCATTTAATCACTAGAAACTGGAAGTGTTTCAATTTCATTGGGTCAAAACTTTGCTTTTGGGATATTCCAGTTGGAATTAAAATTGGGTCAAATTCGATCCTCGTTCCGTAACAAACTTAATAAAGATATAATTATCTAAGTCGGTGGTAATTAAAAAGGGGAAGAAATTCACAACAGGTTGGAGTGAAATTTTTAAAATCTAAAAAGAGTTTCAAATTGCAAAATTGTGACAGTAAAAGGTATTTACTTATTTCACTAAGCTAATAATCAAACAATTTTGAAAATATCAATATTGTTAAATTTTAAATGCTATAGATTTTCCTGTTTATCAGTCTTGTATTATTAATTTATTTAATTTGGAAAAAATTCATTGCAAGTATATTGCTTCAACAAAATTTTTAAATATTTTGTATTTCTATATATATATATATATATATATATATATATATATATATATATATATATATATATATATATATATATATATATATATATGCTGCTATATACTAATAATTAAGTATACATATATATATATATATATATATATATAACCATGTATTTTATATATATTATTAGTGTTTATGTGTGTACATTATTATTATTATTATTATTATTATTATTATTATTATTATTATTATTATTATTATTATTATTATTATTATTATTATTATTATTATTGTTATTATTGTGTTCTGTGTTTAGTGAAGTTCTGCAAAAATACTACCGATTCATTTTTCTATTTGTTTTACATTTATTTTTCTTTTGTCTTTAGGCAAATATTTAATGAGAGAAAACATGGTGAAAATAAAATGCAAGAACTATGAAACTGAAAGTTATATTCCTCATCTCGAGTTTGGCTTTAAATATTATTATTATTATTATTATTATTATTATTATTATTATTATTATTATTATTATTATTATTATTATTATTATTATTATTATTATTATTATTATTATTATTGTGTGATTGTTAAAAAAATTTTAATTAGTTTAAGTTCAATTATTATTATTATTATTATTGTGTGTGTGTGTGTGTGTATTATTATTATTATTATCATTATTATTATCATTATTATCATTATTATTATTATTATTATTATTATTATTACTATTATTATTATTATTATTATTATTATTATTATTATTATTATTATTAATATCTTAATATTAACATTAATATTAATATTATTATTATTATTATTATTATTATTATTATTATTATTATTATTATTATTATTATTATTATGTATTATAATTTTGATGAAATTGATAACCTACGGCATATATTTATGATCTCTTTAGTTGCTTCTTGAAAATTCAGCAATATAATTATTTTAAAAAATACTAATAATAATAAAAAAAAAAAACTTAAAAAAATTTATAAAAAATTGGTGAAAAAATTCAATTGAACTTTAGAAGAGAGAACAATGACATTTAAAAAGAATTTTTTTTTTCTATCATTAAGCTAATTAATTTAATGATTATACTGTGTAGCTTATTTCTCAATAATATTATAATGAGTTAGTATTATTAACTCAATTGTTTGGTATTCTTTTTTGCACAAGATCATAGTAATAATATATTGTGTCTATATATATATATTAATATATATATATATATATATATATATATATATATATATATATATATATAAATGTATATATATAATAACATATGCTAAAACTAAGTTGGCTGGTGCTTATAATAAATCTTAATTCGTATAGGATAATAATATTATAATATATATATGGAAATAAATATGTAATATATATATATATATATATAACATATATATATAGCATAATATATATATATATATAATAATAATAATAATATATAATATATATATATATTACATATATATATATATATATATATATCAATAATATATATTATATATATAATAATATATTAATAATAATATATAAATAATATATATATATAATATATAATAATATATAATAATAATATAATAATATATATATATATATATATATTATAATAATATATATATATATATAATATGAAATAATAATATGAATATATATATATCAATATACATATATATCTAACATAACCAGCAACTATCCTTTTATGTATATTATCATGCCATAATATAATATATATATATATCAATATAATGTCTTCAACTGTATGTGCTGCTCAATAATAGTATGTAAGGAAATAAAGATATGTAATAATATTATATGTATACATATATGTATGTATATATATATCAATGTAATAATATATATATAACAATAATAATATCATATATAACAATTTGCTAATGTGTATATAATATATATAATGTAATGTAGTACCAACCAATATATCAAAAAATAATATCTATCAATAATATATATATATATGCAACTACAGTATGTATGTATGTATATGTATGAATAATATATATGTTATGTGTATATATATGTATATGTATATATATATAATAATATAATAATATATATAATAATATGTAATAACAATATATATATAGCAATATATATATAGCATATAATAACTAATATATATATATGTATATGTAATAATAATAACTATAATAATATATAATAACATAATAATAATAATATAATAATAATATATATATATATGTATATATATATATATATATAATAAATATATATATGTATATATATATATAATAATATATGTATATATATATATGTATATATAAATAATAATATATATAAATATTTGTAATAATAATAGCTATATATATAATAATAACCAACCTTTACATATCGCTCATGTATGTATAATATAATATATAAACTCAGCAACTTTAATATACTAATATGTAGCCATACATAATATGTATGTAATATATGTATGAATGGGAATTTTTTTCTTTTTTATTCCACTAGATGTGGGTAGGATGCGTAACATGCGTGGAATAGGATAGTAGTAGAAATGCATGACGTAGTCGAAGAAATGCCCCCACCCCTCTACCATCTCTTTCCATACTATAAATGAGACTCGTTGTAATAAAAAAAATCTACCCTTGAGTTTTAGAAACGAACCCTCACTGTGGTACCTCGTCAGTAATGGTACATCCCAGGGCCAGTCCCACAACCATTCTCCCTCACAAAACCCCGCCATTCCTATTATGTACCTTTCTTCTCTCTTTCTGCCAAACTTACATTACTCTCATTTAGACATTTTGTTTTATGATTCAATCCACTTTTCTTCCATTGTTAGCTTGAGTTAATTCCAAAAGCAAATCTCTCATTACACATACATCCTTTTAACAAACTTGATTATCATCATCCTTTCCATATGACCACCCCATCTCAAAACACTCTTTTATTCTCTCATTTATGTCTTTCTTCACAACACAAAACTCAATAAAACGTTTATTCCTCATTTTATCAAGTCTTCTCACACCTAACATGCATCTACTATTATCCACCTAAACAGAGTGCACCTTAGTTCTATATCTCTTATTCCACATCATAGTTTACCTACTATACATTAACACCGGCAACAAAATACGATCTTGCAGAGCTTTAGCACACTCCAGAATATGTCCCTTTATATTCACAAGCAATTAATTGTACCAGTCATTTTCCTACCATTCACAGCTTTCCTACTACATTGTGCACCATCCGTTCCCTTTTCATCCAACATGTAGCTTAAATATTTAAACACAAATACAATTCCTCACCATCCAATATGATTTCACAACGATGATTCTCTTCACAAGCTATCATCACCTTATCCTTATCCACATTTACTTAAAAAATTCATTTGTACTTTGGAAGAGAGAACATTAACATTTTAAACAAACTTCCAAATCTATCTATCAATCATCTCAATCTTTTTCAGATTACAAGGCAAAACCTAATTAAATAACCATGGAGACATTACACAACCCTGCCTCACTCCACTATTAAATCATTCAATCCAAACTCTTCTTTTTCTTCTTCTTCTTCCTATTATTATTATTATTATTATTATTATTATTATTATTATTATTATTATTATTATTATTATTATTATTATTATTATTATTATTATTATTATTATTATTATTATTATTATTATTATTATTATTATTATTTTTATTATTATTGTGTGTATTATTATTATTATTATTATTGGCCTGTGTGTGTGTGTGTGTGTGTATTAATACTATTATTTTTATTATTATTATTATTTTTGATTGTATGTATATGTATATGTATATATATATATATATATATGTAATAATAATAACTATATAATATATATATATATAATAATATATACCATATATGTATGCTCCAACATAATATATATAACTAATGACCAATATGTATATATGTATAGCATAACTCTTCCCAACACCTTATAATAATATATGTATATATATATATGTATTAATATATATATGTATATGTTTAAGTAATAATATATATATAACCAATAATAATACAATATATCTCTATGTAACAATATCATGCTCTTCCTTCATCATATATCCCAATATTTAACATATGTATATATAGAGTATGTGTGTATGTAGCATCCTTAATAATATAACCTTTAATAATATCCCAATAATAATAATAATAACAATAGCATAATATATATAAATATATATAACCAATATGTAATAATAACAATAATAATAGTAATATATACAGTATATATATATCAATATAGCAAAGACAGTTAGAGCTCCTTGATTTAACCCGGTTCTAAGGATTTGTTGCTGATATAATATATAATAATAACTATATATATATATATATATATATATATATATATATATAACAGCAACCAGCCAACATGTATGTATGTATCTAATATATATATATGCTCATGTATAACTGCTATGCTGTAGCGCAATATATAAATATATAACAATAATAATACCAGCAATATAATATAATAATATAATAATAATAATAATAATAATAATAATAATATATAATAATAATATAATAATATATATGTAATAATAAAAAAAACAAGAGAATAATAACGAATAATAAAAATGTTATAGCCTTAATACTCATGTGTCCATGTATAATAGTATGTAATAATATAATATATCAATAAATAATAATAATATATATAATAACTTTAAATAATAATATATATGTAATAATAATAATATGTAATAATAATAATAATAATAATAATATATAATAATATATATAATAATAATATATATAGCTTAATAACATCTTCTTCTTTCATGTAATATATCATGTTCATAATAGCATATGTGTATAACTATATATGTATGCATAATAATAATAATATGTATATATATGTATGTATATATATTCCTATATATAATATATATATATAATAACTAATATAATATGTATATATATAATAATAAGATAATAATATTGTGCGGCAGATAGTAATAGTAATAGTTCTTTGCTCCTTTAAGCTAATAGCGATATTCAGGAAAATATTAATAACAGATTTTGCTACTATATATATATATAATAATAATAATAATAATAATAACCATATATCTTTATAATAATAATAATATGTGAAATAATAATAATAACTTATATAATATATATATAATAATAATATATATATATATAATAATATGTAATAATAATAATATATGCTAATATAATATGTAGCTCTTCCGCCCCTTCTCGCTGCTCTTTGCTGCGCAATAACGCTACGTATATATGCTATACGCCATATAATAACCATATATATATATATATACGCTAGTATACCCTTAACACTTTAAATCCCGCCAATAATATATATATATATATATATATATTAAATAACGGATATTCCTGCTAAAACGTTTATGGAGCTTTCTTTGGTTGTTCATGGTTAACGATAATATTTATAGTATTTTTATAATAATAATTATAATAACTATAATAATTTTTCTATTTCATTATTGTTAAGTATTTTAGTATTTTTTTAATTAATTTATTTGTTTTATTAAATATTATTTGTTATAAAATTATTATTTATAATGTATAGTATTTAAACATATTATTTATAAACAGTATTAATAAACAATTTTTGTAGTGTAAATTCAGAATTCAGACACGGTCCGATCCCCGCCATCTGATTTGGGCATGAGCTGCCGCCATTTTTAATGGGTTAAAAGCGTTATTTAATAAGGGTTATACTTATATTTTTCGTTTAATTTTATAATCTTTTATATTCTTAGTATAATAATTTCAAAATAAATAGTTTTATTCGTAACATAATGAAATTTGCAAAACTAGATTGTTTTATAATTAACTCGTGCTGAGTTTTTTTTGCAGATCAGTGTATCTCTTTATAGTGTGTAATATCTTGATATATATATATATATATTTATATATATATATATATATATATATATATATATATTACTGCTGCTCTAACTCTTTATATATATACTATATACCTCACCTCTTATATATATATATATATATATATATATATAACTATATATAATATAATATATATAATAATATCTATGCAATATATATACGTAACAACCAATAACCAATAATATCATATACAATATATGGCATAATATAATATAGTAATATATTTATAATATATATATATATAATAATATAATAATAATATATATAATAATAATATAATAATAACATATATATAATAATAAATTAATATTAATAATAATAATAATAATAATATGTAATAATAATATATATATATATTAATAACATATATATCATATATACAGTAATAATAATAGCTATATATGTATGTAGATATGTATACACGCTGCATAATAATATGTATAATAATATGTAATAATATAATATATATGTATGTGTAGCCAGCCATGTAATAATATATAACATGTATATATGTATATATCTGTATACATGTTTTATCTAGTATATGTATGCTCAATAGCCCAGCCAATAATAACACTCAATATTTGTAATATGTATCTATGTATATGTAAATATGTAATGTATGTAATTTATAACCATATAATATACAACAATATGTATAATAACAATATGTAATATAGAAATAGCAATAATAATGTTGTTATATATATATATATGTTGTATATGTATAATAATATATAATAATAATATATGACTAATAATAATATGCATAATAATAACTTATGTAATATATATATAGTAATAATATATATATATATAATAATATATAATATATGTATGTATATTAATATATATATATGTATATATATATTTATAATAAATATATATATAGCATATATATACATACATATCATATATATATCTTTATATATATGTAATAATAATATATATATATGTAAATGATATATTTATAACTTAATAATAATAGCATAATAATAATAATATATATATAATAATAATAATATATGTATATGTAATAATAATATACATATATATGGCTGTATAATAATAATAATATGTATATACCTATGTATATATAATATATATTATATAATATATATATAATATGTAACTTCCAATAATATCGATATATCGCCTGCTGTATGTCTCTATATGTATCATGTATGTATAATATGTGTCTTCTATATCTTATA
>JABUQX010064257.1:20000-22198 GCA_015478945.1 Trachelipus rathkii | reverse complement strand
TAAATAAATAACATATATATATATATATATACTATCATATATATATATCATATAATATATAATATATTACTATACTTAGGCATCTATAATAATATACTAAGCTATATATTATATACTAACCTATGGTAAATGTTTCCCCTAAAGCTGAAGATAAAACTTAATAACTTATGCAAATTTTTATGATTTGACTCCCCGAATAAATCCTGGGAAAAATATCAGACAGTAAGATTTATTTCTTATTTATTTTTAACACCTAAATATTCTCATTAACAAGACTCTTTCCATACTAAGAAGTGGACCTTTCGTATGCATCCGTTTTTCTCTCTAATCTGCTCTAAAACTGAGATGATATTTCTTTCAATTTCCAAATATGCTTTAATTTGTTTAGCTTAAATTCATTTTTAATTAGACATTTTTATTTGAGCGCTTAAATCAGGGCCCCTCGCGTGGCCAACCCTTGGCGCATGCGCCAAAACGTGGATCGCATTCGGATGCATCTACTAAGTTGGCCGCATTGCTACGGCGCTTACGTTTTTGTGGAGATTTTATTACATTTTTAATTGAATGGCTGACTTAAATAGTACAGCCTATAAGTCTTTTAAAATAAAGATTTTTTATAACAGAGAAACACTAAAATTTTATTTTCCTTACTTATATACTTTTCTTTTAAAAATAATTGTTATTAAATCGATTTAGGCAACGATATCACTTAAAGAGTAATGTAAGAAAACAAATATCGTTAATGTTTATTGCATTTTTTTTTTTTTTTGTTAGCGTTTCGAACGTCGACTCTCATAATTCATTATATAATATTATTCCTCGCCCAAAACTCATATTTGAAATCATACGGATGTTTTTAAACATTACTTTGTCATAATCAAAAAACAATCGTCACTGAATTCAGTCAGTTGTAAAAAATTTTGGTGGTTCTATTCAGTGATAGTTCGACGGTTAGTGTTATCTCTCATTTATTTCTTAAATTTACTTGATTTCTTATCTTTTTCATCAAGCGAAGCATATCTAAAAATTCAGATGCCGATATTTTTTTTTTTCTAAAATCACACAAGATATATCTAAAAATTATAATTTATAGAAAAGACGAAGAAACATACATTTTTACATCTATTTTTCCAAAACACTGTTTTTGAAGAAAAATACATAGATTAATATCATATATATATATATATATAATCATATATTATATGATATATATAATATATATATATATCATATATATATACTAATACTATATACATACCTATATACTTCGGCGCATGCTGAGCTCGTCTCAGAAACTGAAAAAAATATGGCCGCATGGTCATGAAAAAGGTGGCCACCCTCTTGCAGTTAGAATACGATAAAAACACTAAAACAATACCATAGAGTAGATGCACAGCAGGTTGGCGTACATGCCATGGCTGACCGTTACGCTGATGACAGCGCTCAACTCCACATATGCGCTGCGCTGCCACTTCGCGCCAACGGAGCGGTGTGGCATAATAACGCGCAAGAAAGTCTATCTCAAATATATATATATATATCCACAACGCACACCAATATATATATATAATAAATAATATATACACATATCTATACTCCTACTACATATAATACAATTCCAAATCCTATAATATTAAACAATATATATAACTATATTAAACCCTATATTCACCTTCAAACATAAAATTTATTACCATGATTTTACTATTTTATCATAACTTAATCGGAAAATTGAAACCAAATCCCGTTATTATATATACCTATTAAACAATATATATACATATATCATACTACTCTTCAGATGGAATTTTTTCAAGATAACGAATCATATTCGTTCAACATTTCCCCAACTTTATTAAATAAAAGAACTATTGATTATACTATACTATTATATGACAAGGTGAAAACGCCTGAAAAAGTTTTTAATAATAATTTTTTAATAATATATTATATATATAATATAATATAATATATATATATTATATATATATATATATATATATATATAATAATTATTATATATATATATTATATATACATATATATAGTGTATATATAATATTATATATATTATTAATATATATTTATATTATATATATATATATAATATATATATATATATATTATATATATATATATATATATATATATATATATTATTATATATATATATATATATTATATATATATATATATAT
>JABUQX010064257.1:2500-7500 GCA_015478945.1 Trachelipus rathkii | reverse complement strand
TTTACTTGGACGAACATTTAACCTATAATTACCTATACTTATTTTAACACACAGGTACTCTATGTATCAGAGAAGCTTAGAGTAAACTGCATTTACTTAAACGAACATTTGACCTATAGGTAATTTTATTTATCTTAATACACAAGTCTTATATGCATTAAAGGAATTTATAGACCAAACTGTATTTATTTGGATGAACCTTCATTTATTTTTAAGGCTTTATATTTTCCTTGTTTCATTCATATATACGAGTTTCTTAAAAGCTCAACAATTTACATATTTACTTTCGTGAGCGAAAGGAATAGAAAGAAAACCAGGGGAGACAACAAATGGAGATGAATTTATAAAAAGAAAGAACGCCATATGCAAACGAAGAAGGTAGGGGGAAAATATAAGATAAGTAAATAAAAGATAGATAGATAGATAGATAGATAGATAGATAGATAGATAGATATATAGATATAAAGATAGATATAAAGATATATATATAAATATATATATATATATATATATATATATAATTTAAATATATATATATATATATATATATATATATAATATATATATATATATATATATATAAAGATATAAAGATATAAAGATAGATAGATAGATAGATAGATAGATAGATAGATAGATAGAATACTGTAAATTAAAATGAAATAAAATAAAACAAGATAGATAGAAAAATTTCGTAGATAGACGGAGCAACTATATCTAACCGAAACTTAAAAACTTTCGAAAATCATGTGGAATTATTGTCTCCTCTACACCCTCCCCCCAAACACACACACATACTCCTCCCCACCAGAAACATATCAAAATTCAGAATTCACACAATGAATCTCTTCACAGAACCAGTAACAAAGTCCCAATTAATATACGAGTATATAATCTACAAAATACAGAATCACCCATGCACAGAATACGTTTTCTACAAAATTATACAAATTTAAGATAAATAGAAATTAACTGAACAATTTTTAAAGCTTAAAAATTACACATAGTATTGATATAATAATAATTATTATAATAAAATTATTATAATAATAAAATTATTAAAATAATAATAAAATAATAATAATAATAATAATAATAATAATAATAATAATAAAATAATAATAATAATAATAATAATAATAATAATAATAATAAATAATAATAATAATAATAAAATAATAATAATAAAATTATTATTATTATTATTATTATTATTATTATTATTATTATTATTATTATTATTATTATTATTATTATTATTATTAATATTATTATTATTATTATTAGAAACTTTCAAAAATACTATCATTTAACATTATATCACCATGATTTATAATTCGAGAGACATGAAGTTCTAAACAGCTTACATTATAATTTCGAATGTTGCAGTAGAGAATAAAAGACCACTTCAGACAGGTCAGTAGGTGCAGAAGTAGTTTCAGCGGTAATAGTAAAGCCTAATAATAATAGCAAATGTTTTAATTTTCTTGCATGCTTATAAAAATAGCTTATATTCGCATCGACCCAGGTGCGACTTTTTTTGGGAGACTTTTTGGGCGAGAATATCTTGTTGCTATTAATAATAAAACTGATATATCATCCGTGAAAGAGATAGGAAAAGAATGGAGCAAGTTGTATAAGTCCTAAGTTAATATAGCAAAAGTCTAAGTGGAACACTGAATATACTTCACTTTTTGTTTGTATTTTGTTAATTAGAAAAAGTTTCGCTCAATTTCACATACCTGGTTTAATCCTTGGGATAACTTTTAAACCTATGAAAATGACATATTAACCGTCGAAACCCATCATATTCATTATGCATAATACTCGCAATATATCATGATATATTATAACGAAAATTATCATGGAAATAATAATAATGGAGCGGATGAATCTTTAAATTCTTCATCCTTCTAGGTTTTTTTCAGGAAACAAAGGAGTTAGGTGCTTTTAGAGCCATATTAAAAATCGTCATCAGTAGTTATCCTATGTTATTTTTTTTTCCAAAATATTCAGTTAGTTGCTTAGAAATTATTTTTCAAATATTTTACTAATCGTATGTCAAACAGATATAGGTCTGTAATTTTGTGCGGGAAAGAGGAATCATTATTTTTGAATACAGGAGTTACATGTGAAACTTTAGGAACAATAGGAAATATTCATTCGGAAAAAGATATATCTCTACGAGTAAATCTACTAGTTCTTGACATAAATGTCATAGTTGTTGATATTATGAAAGAGGAATATCGTTCATTTAGCGAAATAGATTATACTGTATATATGATTACCGATATTAAACTATCACATATCTCATTCCATCATGAGCATCTGAGGCTTTGACACCAAAATTTACTTTATAATAATATAAATTTTGGTAACATTTTCAAAGGAAAATTGCATTGTGAAAAGGTGTCAAAGGCTTGTCGGCTCTTTGTTTGCCAATGTTTTTGTAAAAATCAATGTAAACAAAATATTCATTCAGCATGTCGTCGTGTTTCTTCTTTCAATCATTAATGACTTCTTCAAATTTTTAATGTCATTTACTGTATTAGAATGTCATTTACTGTAGGAGAATGTCATTTACGTTTTATTAATTTATTTATTAGAAACCATGCTGATTGGAAAGCAACATGGAGTCTAATTAAGTTGTTTATTAGACACTTGAAAACCTTAACTATATATGGTAGTAAAATTTATTACTCTTGTAGTTTTTTCCTTTCATTAAAATAATAATAATAATAATAATAATAATAATAATAATAATATAATAATAATAATAATAATATAATAATAATATAATAAAATAATAATAATAATAATAATAATAATAATAATATAATAATAATAATAATAATAATAATAATAATAATAATAATAATAATAATAATAATAATAATAATAATAATAATAATAATAATAATAATAATAATAATAATAATAAAATTTAATATCTTGTATATAACAAGCAAATAAATAAAATAAAATAATTATGAAAGTATTATTACTCTTATAATTTTTTCCTTTCATTAAAATAATAATAATAATAATAATAATAATAATAATAATAATATAATAATAACAATAAATAGATAAAATAAAAATATATAAGTAATAATAATATAATGAATAATAAATATAATAATAATATAATAATAATCAGTAATAATAATAAAATAATAATAATAATAATAATAATAATAATAATAATTAATAATAATAAATAATAATATAATAATAATAATAATAATAATAATATAATATAATAAAATTAAAATCATAATAAACAAATTATAATAAAATAACCAATAATTATGAAGACAGGTAATACCGGCCGTATATAAATTATATAGATATACCATTTCTTGACACAAACGCAAGATATATTATATATAGTATATAATATATATATATATATATATATATAATATACTATATATATTACCTATATATATATTTCTTATATCAATAATATATATATATAATATAATATTATATATTATATATAATATATATATACTATATATAAATTATATCATATATATTACTATATATATATATATATTATATACTATATATATATACTATAGTAATATATATATATATATATTATATAAGTATATATATAATATATAGTAATATATATATATATAAGTATATAGTACATATATATATATATGATATATATATATATATATACTATATATAATATATATATACTATTATATATATACTATTATATCATACTATAATATATATTTATAATGATATATATATAATAATAATATATATATTAGAGTATACTATACTTATGTATAATATATATTATAATAAATATAATTAATTTATATATATATATACAGATATATATAAATATATATTAGTATATATATTATATTAATTATATATAGTATAATATTATATTATATCATAAATATATATAGTGTCTATTTGACTCTCTCTGACAATGCGGAGGTGACTCGTATGTCACTGAATTTGATTCGAATACATATTTTCTATTTCGTTATCCAAGTTGATGCGGATTTTTAATATTAAATCGAAAAAAAAAAAAAAACTTCAAACAAATCGCTCCTTTTATAGAAAATAGACGTCAAAATTTAGTATTTTCGGCTAATAATAATGGAAATATTTTAAAGCAAAGACATTTTTTTTAATCTTCAAATTTCACATGTAGTTCCTTTCTGTTAAATGATCTTTTATGAGAAAATAAATTTTAAATTTACTATTTAAAAATTGATAATTTTTATTTGGGTCACTATATAAATTTCAAAACCTATGACAAAAGTCATTTTAATTGAATATTTGATATCTATGCCTTGCCTATATAATTCTACTCAGGTCCGGTTCGGTTCTGCATTTACTTTATACCAAAGATAGGATTTTACCTCGTCTGAACGAGTTGCCAGGATTGGGAACAAGGATCCAACTTATCTCCATCCCATAAACCGCATTATTCAATGTCCACCAATGCATAAATATGGGCATGTATGTTATATTTAAAAAAATAAATAAAAAGATTTTTATGTATTTTTAATATTACGTCAAAAGCCTTTTCATTATACATACTACTACTATACTTGCTTAACTAAACCAACGTTTGTTTAAGACACTGCTGGGAGAATAAGCTAGATAATGCCTAGCAAGCCGACTCAATTTTGGATATTTCTCCTTATTTATCTTCAATAATTCGAGAGGGATTTGCGAGTTCTTTTTGCATTAAAATGCAAATCAACTAATTTATCAACAACTCTTTCAAGCAGTTGCTAATCATCATTGATTTAAGCAAATAAAAATTTCACTGCAATAGTTGTAGTAGAATCAGTTCATTTTTTCTTTCTGATCTTCATTGATGGTTCTAAAACGTTTAATCAATAACTACTCATGTTCTACTGTAATATTTTTAGTCGTATTTGAAATCAATTGAACAATAATTCTCTTTAACCAGTCATCATCGCCATCGAGAAAGATGTAGCGAAAAACAT